>UZAE01000004.1:0-70400 GCA_900617975.1 Rodentolepis nana | reverse complement strand
GGCTAATGATAAATATAATAAAGCCTGCCATTTGAAATAATAATATTGTGTATCATTGTATTTACCTAGAAGATCAGTATTCATTAATGTCCACAAATAAGCCTATTTAGGCCATTGCTGAGAGGTAAAAAACCCAAATCTCGTGTTAGGAAATTGATTATGTGTCCTTAAAGGATTCCAGTTGGCTCCTTTCTGTAATCTATTATGGTATATCTTACGAACTCGACTTTGTTACCCTTAAAGCTCTGATCTTTATTTCTGAGCTAGAATCACCATAAACGGAACTTTTCTTATTCCACTTCACTTGTCTTTGAGTTACAACTTTATGCTCATGTCTGCATGTGGAAAGGAAGCCGTAGCATTTAAGGCATAGTTAAGGCGAGGAGTTGAAAAATTGCACATATTTAATGAAACTCTTTCTGAAGCATTCATTTCATTTGTGTACACCAAGCCATTCAAAACTGAGGGATTTCGACTCTATTTAAATGCCTTGAGTTTGCCTACTTTTTGAACAAAACCGGTATTGAGTAAAATTCATTAACAAATCATTACATCCCTGAATAAATTTTTCTTGATTTTGCCCAATAATTGACGAGCAGCGGCCTTCCGTAGTCCCATTTCCTAGCAGCGGTCGAGTTCTCCATCCATATCAGCCCCAAAACGATCACCATAAAACCTTTTTACTGGTATCCACTAACAAGACCAGCCTAGGGGTCCTGTGCAATATCTGCATTCCTCTCCACTAATTTCTTTATCATTCTATGTCTTTTGCCTTCCTTTTTTCTCTATGACCTTGATATCCATTACGTCTGGCGATTCCGGTTAATTTTCCTATTCAGGTTATGAATTTCTCTCTCTCCCGCTTCTCTGTATTCTAGGTCAAATCACATTAGAATTATTCACGGGGAACAATAAAAATTTACAATAATTGCGTTTAGAAAAATTCCCACGAACTATGAGCTAAAGATGTAATATTGAATTAAAATCTACTTAATTTCTATTCGAAATAACCCCTAATAGAAAGTCACATCTTAGTGCAATGATATTTTTCACTATTCGAAAAATACCATAAAAACGCTTTGATCTTTTCTTCTAATCATCAAAATATAGTGGGAGAAAAATAATTCTTAAAAATAAGAGAGGTGTGTGCCAGAATTTCAAGAGTGCACCCCGCTTTACATGTTTTCACATTACTTCAAAGACCTTATAACGTTCCAAATTGAAATTATAAAATTTACTTTAACCACACCAACAAAAGTCTGGAGAATAATTGCACAGTGTGCGTGTATTCAACAATTTTCAAGAACCTCAACAGCCAAATTTACTATTAAAAATGTAAGAACAACAAATTTATTTAGATTCAAATCGCCTAAAATAGCAATAGAAAATGAGTTCTCAAATTATTCGACGGCCACTTACTCACCTTTCCGAATGCTATGCTCTATATCATCATACAATTTCGTTTGTCATATACTAGCTACCGACCATTGGCCCCATGTTTTCCTTTGAAACGTGCTTTGCACCGTTAAGCATTCCCAAATGAATTGAAAAGAAACACAGAGCCGGAATCAACCATGAAGGTAGAGATATCTTATTTCATCCAGTGGATAGTTGTGCGAATCTTTGAATATACAGTATTTTTGGAGGGAGGTTAGAGTATTTTAGTTGATAGAGATTGAGAAATTCAGTTGGTAATCCAATGCAAAACAGTAGCGAGTATTATTAGTTTAAGGCTCAAGGTCCAAGTAAGCCATCGCTCATTGGTCCATCAAGCATCACATGGAGGCTACTAAATCGCACGCAGGCTCTTTACTAAAATGTCACTCGCCGAATTCAAAGATAGCATATAAAATAATACGTGTAACTGCGCAAAAGTATATTCTTCTTTCTCACAGATTTGTTTTCGAGAATGTTGCGTTCCCGGCCTCGTAGCTTAAATCCTCGCACACCAGCAGAGGGCATCTACGGTAATATCCCCCATCACTCCAAACGTAGGCGATCGCCCTCTCGAACGAGGCACTACCGACAATGCAATTATTATCCAGTCGTTTCCAATCCAATTGCACCGGGACCCTGCATAAATAACGCAGCATTCTATCCTCTTCCCTACATGATCCCAATGATGTATGCCCCGACACCCACTCCACTCTCTGCTCCATTGCCACCTACACGATTTATATATGATGAATCACTTCCGTTACCAGAAATCCCCTATCCCAACTATGAGACAGATACGACAGACAGTGGAGAATTGGATGAGTTGCGAACAAATACGGAGGAGACTCTTTCGACCATGCAGAGGAATTATCTTCGAAGGAGTGAATATAACCTCGTTCGCGATTTTGAAGAAACAAAGTGGTTGTCAATAAATGACAAAATGAAGGATGTACAAGAATGGACACTCAAACGAAATCACTGGTTCCAGAGGAGCGTGGAGTTACCAGCTGGAGTCATTACACGACTTAAATGTGAGCAACTGCCTATGGAGGGTAGTTCAACTTTGCGGAGATATAATTTACTGAGGTTGAGGATAATTGGTCGAGTAAGACAGTGGTCACCGACTCAAAAAGCTATCACTGAAGAGGAATTTTCAGAAGTGAGTATTACCAATTGATCAAGATTTCTCCGTTTTTCGGATAATCCCAAAATATTCTGAAAAATCCCTTCCATATGGTGTTTATATTTTTAATTTTCAACAAATTATTAGAGCACTTAACATTATAATTAAATTTAGAAATTGCCCTTTTTCGATAATCTTATTAGGCATTACTGCATAAACCCGATGCAGTTTTAGCAAAGTTCCATCAATTTGTTGTCTACCTAGTACATTATTTGTTCACCATATGCAGTCCAATTGTATAAAATTCACTATCCTTGTGAAGAATCGTCATCGCAACAGACATTACTTACATTCATTATAAACTCTAAATGCTTTTTTAAAGAATACTGATAAGGCATCAGCGCAAATGTTTGTGGAGCCTATGGAAAGTATTTTAACTATAATAGGGTTAAATATTCTGCGTAGTTATTGAATGTCACTCAACCGTATATGGTCCAATATTTATAACATTTCATTAATCAAATAAATGCCATAAATGAATCCTGAACTTACATAGTCAATGGTGTGCTACTATATAAGATGAAAATGGCTTTGACGAGGTAACAGTACGATTAGCGTTTTCTCTTCTAATTGGGTGAGCGCTGTTATTTTGTAAAACGGTTTCAACAAAATCACTCGAGAGCTCTCTAACTTAAGTGCTATTATATTAATTTCAGATTCATGAAATAGTGATCATCTACCAGTATAAATGTTGTTATTTCTTGAGTCCAAATTTCTGATAAAAGAAGATATAATCGACCTACTTTTGCTGTTATTTATCAAAACTCTTTATTTTATTGTGTCCATGTAACCCCGCAAGTTACAAAAGATGTGGAATCGGAAAAAAACTGTATTTTCAGTTCTACCGACTATTTGTTTTCCACACCACCTACCTAAGACTGATCTGTAGGAAAATACATTCGCAGCCTATAAACCTGCTGTAGAAAAAGACAAATTAATTAAATTAAGGTTTGAAAAGAAGTACTACAAGGCAGAAGTGAATAACAATTGCCTGCAACTATTGCAGAGTTGACTGAATATGAATTTTCTGGTGTATTATTAAAATTACTGCTTTATTGTAAAGAGTAATGTGAATGCCACTTTGAGATGAGTGAGCCGAACTTCCTCCCTTTTACTATATTCAATCAACTTCAGCATAAATCGATAATTTCTAAATTATTAAGAACATTTACGACGATAAATTCATAATGACATTATAAAGCATATGCATTTGGGTAGGCTGTATCCCAACATCATGCAAAATTAACAATAAAATAAAATGAATTTTGTAAGTTAAAACAACATTGAAATTCATTTTTATCATTTTTCCTCATCGTGTGAACGACCAAATGTAGCATCCACAATTTTAATTTCGCTTGAATGATAATTTCGCCTTTTACATAAATTACTATTTACATCTAAATCCACCTGAAATAACAGGGTTATAAATACAAAAAATATTAAACGTTTTAGATAGTAATTTTGCCACAAGGCACGGATTTGAGTACGATTGAATACAAGCTACAGACAAAGAATATCCAGCGTTATAATGAAGAAAATTTTAACAGTACATTACGACATCAACAAACGTCGTACGATGAGTTGGATGACCAAACTGTCACGGAGAATACAGTCGTGATCACTGGTCGCGTGGAGAAACTTCCACAAACAGAAGCCATCTCTCCAACACGTGTGTGGTCGAAGGAATATAAACAATTCATCAAAGGAACCGTTGATCTTTCGCCCGAGGGTAGGGTTATCAACCCTACCATCACATCCTTTTCCGAACTACCAGAATCTCTAGTCAAACTTGCCCCAACTCCTGATCAGGCGAGTTCAAGTTCAGTTTGTGACTTCCAAAGACAATATCTGGTTTGTCAATATATCAGAGATAGCAATAGCAAACTTCCAGTGTTTAAATTTGTTCTTCTGATTGGTACCAGTTAGCTAAGCTGTTCTAGTATAAAAGCATAACTTACTAGAATACACACTAAAGGTGAACCGAGGTTCTATAGCGGATCGCTACTTTATTAAAGTTTGACTGACTCAGAAATCTCTATGGCAGATTCTCAAACATCTAGCTAGACTCCCAGAACCAGCTAAGCTACAGCCCAGCCATAAAAGAAACAGACGTGTAGCACGGAGCACGTTTATTCAGTACGAATGTTGTGGATAAAAGTGAACACTAGCTATTCACCTCAGATCAGGATGGGGGATTAGGTTAAACAGAGGTTGATGATTGATCAGGATGGGGGATTAGGTTAAACAGAGGTTAATGATTGGTCACTGTTTGTAAGGTCGCTGCACACAGAGTTGCACAGCCGCACCTCCCAATCCTGGCGAGCAGACATACAGGCATAAGACCTCCCAATCCTGGCGAGCAGACATGCAGACATACGATGGTGCACACAGCGATAACGTGTCCCACATGCAGACATACAGGCATACGATGACGCACACAGCGATAACGTGCCCCACAGTTCTTATTTCAGTGCTCATCCCAATCACAACTTGAAACTTCCATACCAATTGTAAATGCGTTCGTAAACTTGACCTCAAATTTATTGAATATTATTCGATTTCATTTGAACTAAAGATTCCCATAAATTTTAAGGATAAATAGGCCATGAGTCTCTTTAATCCCTCCATTCAAGTGGATTAATGTAATTACTTGAAAGTTTGACATAAGTCTACTGGAAACAAGGAAGGTACAAAGCACATATTGAATAGTTGACTTATTCGATTCATTTTAATAACTTTAAAAGTACTTTTTAGGATACATCTTATGAAGTGCTGAACGATGGGTGCCAGATAAGAATTCGATTGGATAAGAATGTCGACCGTGATAGTGTTCAACTTCAAGTCGATCCAATGGAGGAAACCGTTAAGGTAGTTTTCGCCCGTCATTCAGAAGAGAATACAAACGGTGTTTTGTCTGAGAATGAAGTACCAACCACAACTACAAATTACGACATGGAGGTGTCACAAACGTTCGAACTCTCTTCCAGGAAGTTTGATATTCGCGGCATCTCCAAGAGGATTGAAGAGAATAACCTCTTGCTCTTCATACCATTCGCGAGGGGCTTTCATCCAAATGTCTTGAAATCGCAAACATGACTGATGTGATAAAGATTTGTGTTCATCCTTTCCTTTAAATTTCTTCTTTTAAAAAACTTTTCGTCCTCACTAATAACTTCGTAATTAAAACTTTGTCAAGTAGCGGTCTGAAATAAAATAAATTATCATTCAAGTATCTACTTCGAACTAAGTACTAAACGGGAATTTGTGGTGTTTTTCGAGGTTTAACGACAAAAAATATCATGATAGTAGAAAGACTTCAGCTTTTTTGGAAGTAAAATAGATGAGAATTAGAGCTTTAATAGGTATACTCGCGTAACAGCCTATTCATTTTAAATAGAACTATTTCATATGGGGTGCGCAATAGACTTACCTCCACGTGGTGCACCCTGGGCAACGTATACTCATACGGCAAAAAAGTCTATTGATCGGCAGTTGACTTCTGACTTCAAACTACTATGGCCCGACTTTTTGCCATATTCGACCCCTTTCACAGTACTCATCTTACCTGTTTTATGCCTTTATGCCTGTCTATCTCTTTTACCTCTGTGAATCATTATTCTGTCTCCCATCTCGACTTTTTGTCACTTTGATGTCCCTTCTCCTCTCTGTGAAGCACCGAAGTCAGCTCCATGGCTAATGCTAACAATCAAAACGCCTGCCATTTGATATAAATGAATAAATTTCATGATATAGCTGACACTGAGGCACCATCAGGAGTACTGAAAACAATAATATAAAAACCCACAATGGAGATTTTCCCAGTTATTTGGAATTAACTTTGATGGGGGGTATCAAATGATTGATAGGATTCGCCTAATTAAATGCAACCGAAATGATAAAAAGCTATTATCACATGAATTATCAAATATGTATTGAATAGCTCGGGATTGCTGAATAAAAAATATATTCAGATCGACGCAAAATGGTCTATCTATATTGAGCCTTGAAGAGGACTCTGTCATGTACAATTTTTACTCAATTTAATTGCCTAGTTTTTGGGTGCTAATTCTGTCCTTTTTACTCGTTATTCCTATACGGTACGATTGATCTACATCAAGATGAAATAAATAATAATCATAAAAACCCTACCAGCTTGCTTAACATTACGTCTCCATGTAAATGATCCAGGCTGGGGTATGCATCACTTAGCACCAAAAGATGGCAAAAATGGCCTTACTATAAAGTTTCATTTAAAAATGTTGATAAGCGGGAATCGTTGCTGTGCAATTTTGTATTGTTGAAGTCATTTAAGTATGGCTAATTTGAGGTTGTTTGGAGACACTAAAAATACCCCTTTATTAATAAAACCCGGTAACTTCTAAGTAAGAAGAAGGCTCGAAGTAGGGGCCGTGCAGGTGTAGTCATGAGTCCAGAGACCTCTCACTCGCTGCAGCGTTTAACAGAGTCTTAATTGCACTTTAGTGACTAAGCTCTGTGGCAGAGACAGTCTGCCAATAAACGTGTTCACGTCATACGTCTGTCAATTGCCATATGCTTAAAGCTTCTTCGAGGTCTTAGCTCAATAACAGTTGATGTTTTGTTTGAGGAAGTATTTTCAGGATTTTATAATATGTAAAATGGGGTGTGTGCTAGACTTACCTCCACGTGGGGCACCTTGGGCAAAGTACACTCATATTGCCAAAACACGCTTAAACAAACAGTTGACTTCAAATCACCACAGTACTTCCCTTATCTTTTTCACTACCTATGTGCCTATCTCCTTAGTATCTGTGAAACATTCTTCTGCTCCCTCCCCTCTGTAAAACCCGAACTCAACTAAAGTGCCTGCCATCTGGCATAAATAAATCTACTATAAATAACGAGGGTTTGCTATTTCCCACAAACTGATCAATATCTACAGCATTGTCCTTTTCAGGCTACCTGGTGAAACATCCTAGCTTCGTCTAAATTCAGTAAATAATAGATTATGAAAAAGAATGCCATTTCGTTTCTTAGATTGAGAATAAATTTTGAATACACTGTGCAGATTTAAGAAGCAAATTATATTTTAATCGGTCCAATGGAACCTAAGAACAGATGTTGTAAATAATTAACAAATATCCTTTTTGGCATAATGGTTAGAGGGACACTTCATCATTCACTTCCCGGATTTTTCAAGTCCCATAAAAGACACCATGCTTTAGAATGTTTTCCTCAGTGTCAGGAAATGCACAATGCTAACAAGTCTGAACACAAAGAAATCCCGTGCACTCAAGAAGCATTGATTGTATTGAAAGACCTACCATGTTGGCAGCTGCCTCCCACACATATAAAGAAAAACTTGGCACCTTACACGCCTTGTGTTTACACTTCCCTGATTTTGGGCTCTGATAGAGACTGACTGCACTTATCTATAGCAAAGATAACATTTCGTCTAGTGTCTGCTACACAATCGGTGGTCCTGGAGTGGTCTGTTTAGTCTGACAGCTTCCGTTCCAATGTACCTGTTCAATTTTTTAGACACCGAAGGAATCGAAAGTCCTCATTCTTATGGAAAATGAAATTGTGAAATTGAATGCCACCTACCTTCCTTTCTTCTCGTACCGACAATATATGACAACTTTATGCATGACCCAACTTTCACGCAGTAAGTTAGTGACCATATCAATTATCAGTTATTCTAATTACCCCATCTTCATATGATATATTGCGTCGATCGACAGTAATTCACGAACTTGTATTTGTTGCAATGAAGCCATAAGCCCCAAGTGTTGAAAGATCACGCCACTGAGTGTGAGACAAATTAAATTGGAAATGTTATCAATATCTGTATTCAGAAGTCAATTTTTAATAAAACAAAAGCATGAAATTGGAGAATGGAAAAAGGTCAAAATATGCCAGTTTGGGCGAAACAAGGGGGATCAACAAGTGAAGCAACGAAAAAGCGAGGAGGAGAATATATCCCCCCCGCCAAGGTGGTAAGGTCTGGCAAAAACCAGCACCACAAATTAATAGCGGAAAGAGAGCGCTTAAAAATAGAAGAGGAAAGACTGCGTCAAAAGTAGAAAAATACAGAGAGAATATTAGGGAAAAACTAATGATTCGGCGGAAGGCGTGACGAAAGCATCAAGGTGGAATGTCGAACCTCAACATATCAACACCTGAAGAGAGGTTAATCTTCTGAAGTGGAACTACGCGGCGATTGACTGGAAACATTGGCCATGTAACTTCCTGGTGACAGTGAAGTCTGAGGATCAGGATCAACAATTCCAGTGGAACTTTTATGCTAGAAAAGAAAAAGTTGCTGTAGTAGACTTATGGCATAATTCTCGAGGTTATCCTCGCACATTTTTATGACTGCCTCGAAATTTGGCATCTCTTTAGTCATGTATAGTGACTTGGTGTGCATTTAGTTATGCGAGTTTGTATCTTTATCAAATCGTCAAGCCGTGTTTAAATTTGTACATCAAGAAATTATACAAAATATTAATCAGAATAGCCAATTAAACAAATTTGTGACTGTCAACCTTTAATTAACGATAATTCCAAGCAAGAATTAAAATTTAAATAAACTCCATCAACAATGGCAAAGTTGATCAATTAGAAAGAGCAGGGCAACGTGTAAAATAAACCTTCTCCTTGTTGTGCGCCAAACTGGAAACTTAAAAAGAAGTTGAGTCTTACTAAATCACGAAGAGCATCTAGGGCTTGGCAGAGAGTTTCTTCATATTTCTTGAATGCGATCGAATTGGGAATGCCTATATTCTCCGCAGTGGACTCCATAATCTATAAGTAAAACCGTTAGAGAGAGAGGTGATCCAATATCTTCCTTTTCTGATTATATTGTGGTAAGAGAAAACGGGAGTACCTCATAAAGTCGTAAGCCGATTTCACTGTGTATGTAAAAGAATTCCTTAAATGCTGCGAACTGGGTGGTAATTGCAGCAATGGATCTCAACAGCTTCAGTCCAACAGACCTTGGAAGAGTTGGATTATTGAGTGAAATCCAACTTAAGATATCTATCTCTTGGTGTTCTGAAAAAAAAAACCAAAATTAAATATTTTATTAAAATCATCATCATATAAGGCATGACCAAATTTCAAATGGCTGCTTCGGCCTCTGACATGCAAAACGATAGAATGATTAGCCTTCTTCGTGTATTGCACCACTCAAATAGTTCTGAACACCGCAACCAGTAGCCCACCAAGGAGAACTTCAAGATCAAATTCTAGAATTTAGAAAATGATCCAATAAACTAAGAAAAGTCAGATAAATGCGGAATCCCAATAATGCAGAGCCTGCTTAGTGGTCTGACTGTGCTGTTTTTACTCGATCTTTTTTTCGCTTCCATATTCCCTGTTCCGTTATGTGCTCATGCTTACTAGTCTCTAACCACCAAGTAATGATCAAGATGCAAAAAAAACTTTTGCTGGTACCACACCCTCGACATTCGTTAAAGTGGCAATGATAGAGCAACAGACTTGATCGATTTGAGATGAAAGCATTGACATTTTTACTAGAATACTAAAAGGTCTGTTGTAGATCAATGAACTAAACAAATTATTTAAAAAAACCGAAATTCTACACAAATAATATCATATATATAACTAATTAACAAGAAGGGGAAAGTAGTTGAAGTGAACAATCGAAGCTCGTTTTCAGTCAGACATTATTTAAATATTGGCTTCTCACTCCAAATTAGTTCTAGCATCATATAAGTCAGACTTTGTGAAAAAAATACATACGATCAAAGATGAGCAGCATTCGATATTCCCAAGGTTCATCGTAGCAGTTAAGGAGTTCCATAAGGATGATGATGGATAAATCAGCTAAAACGGTCGGTTGGGGCCCAAAATCGTTCTGTTGGAAAATTATGCGAACCAGCTCTTTTAGTACTACTTCAGATCGGGGTTGGGAATTCCGAATGAGTGTCTATTAAAAATTTAACAAAATGAAGAGCCAATTTGATAAGGAGACAAAAACATCGAGGAAGTGCAAGGACAACATACAAAAAGCAATGCAATAACGGTCATAACGGAGCCCTGATTCACACAATTGTTGATTAAGACCCTTGTGAAGGAAGGGAGATCGACGTCTGCCAGGATCGAG
The DNA here is from genome assembly GCA_900617975.1 of Rodentolepis nana. Lineage (NCBI taxonomy): Eukaryota > Metazoa > Platyhelminthes > Cestoda > Cyclophyllidea > Hymenolepididae > Rodentolepis > Rodentolepis nana. The sequence continues at coordinate 59,670 of UZAE01000004.1, read as the reverse complement.
TCGATACTCAGTGCAGACTCCTTTTTGCTGGCTCGCCAGAAAAATACCTGGAGACACTTGAGGAGTTGATTTATGGGAGAGTAATGCACAGCTAAGACAAAGGAAAGGAAGAAGAGATGGGACCTATTTCGATCGATTGAGATGAAAGCGGCTGAGGTATGTGAGGGAGCAAAAGAGAGGGCTGGATTGGTTTCAGTCGATATGTGACCTCGCGCCGCTTCTGAAATTATGAACATGCGTGCGCTCTCTTGAATAAATGGAACTACCCTAGAGCCCATGACTGATTCCAGTTTCTCCAACTGTGATTTAAGTGGATCACAGTTGGCAAGGGAAACTGTGGTTTCGGATAATTTTCGAAGACCTGATTTCGGAACACCTTCCATTATAATTTTAATCAAATTAGTGTGGACTCCTCGGCTTTCCAATCGTTCAACATTTTTATCCGACATTTGCATGTAATCCAAGAGTAAGGAGAACAATTGGCCACCGGAAGAATTTTTAATTAAACTTTTGACGTTATCCATAAGAGTAAAGCCATAGGAATCGCAGAAGGTAAAAGGACCGATAAAAGAATCTTCTAGTCCATCACTCCGACTTTTAAAGCAATTCGGCAGTTCATCCAGAATCTTCTTCAAAATCCTCTCGGCCAACTCATTGGCGCCTTCGTCATCTTTGTTTGGACACATCAATTGAAAGAGGAGAGTAGTGTATAAGAAGCGAAGCTACAGGAGGAAAGGAATTATTGGATATAAAACAAGCTAAACACGAGAAAAGAGAAAATATGTCGAGTTCGATAGAAATACCTGCGGAAAAGAACACTTGAAAAAAATATCATGAGGACTGGTGAAAGGTGAAAATACAGCGATATCTGTAAAAAGCTTTTGAATGGCAAAGTCCTTTTCAAGTAAATTCAAGAGGAGGTTGATCCATTTAAAGCTGCAAAAAGGCACATGGACATCTTTAGAAATTGAAAGAGAAACTAGATAGTGTTAAATGAGGTAGATCTTACGGTTCAAAGCCGGGCTCTTTGAAGTGTAGTTCAAAGCAGTAGTGAAAGACGAGATTGGCTAGAGAATATAATACCTCTGGCGATTCAGCACAAAGTTGAAACTGTAGAAAGGTAGACAATAGAAGGATCATTACAGATAAGAGAGATTAGGTTTATAGGAGAATATACTTACCCTATCAACAACTCCGTACATAAAGGTTTTGAAGGAGTGACTGGTAAGAGCTTTCTTATTGAAATACTCGACATCTTGCGCGTAAATTTTTCTTGCAATATGCGCCGGACAAGGCCAAACAGTCTGGTTGCTCTCCACTGAAAATAACGCACAAGTAGAAACAAATGTGAAGAGGGAAAGAAATAATGCAGAAAGAGGGACTCACAGATGGAAAGAGATTGGAAAGAGTGTGAAATTTGTGGCAAGTCAAATGTGTCTTTAAAGTCCTCTCGCTCATAAAAGAGCATATATGCACTCCAATAGCGCTTATGGGGCCCAAGGATAAAGGAACGAGCAGACGGATTAACACCACCGAACCATTTATCGTGTATTATTTCAGCAGAACTTAAATCCACTTCTGAAACCTTAGGAGAGTTAAAACCAACTCAGTAAGCCGCATTTTAAGTGAAGTGATAAATACAAAATTACTTACCTTTGAATCGTTAAACAGATGCCAAAGGTATTTGCCTGTTTTCTGATCCCGACTTCGAATATAAGAGAAGTAATGACCACCAGTGGCCTTGCCCGAGTGAACAACGACTCCACGAAGTACGTATCGGGTAACTTGTCGGACTGAGTTCGATTCAGGAGCTGGGGAAATCGGTCGACTGTCGGAAGCGTTTGTATTTCCCTCTGAAGGTTCATCACGAGATGCCAAACCTTCCACTGTGTATGGTGACATATCCAAACTCATTGGGAAGGAAAAGAAATCATCCGATTTCTGAGAGACATCTCTGAAAATGTTTTTAAAAATAGTCCCTATAGGCATGATTCATCAAAAGTTGATATATCAACGCAGACCCACTGTTCGTAATCATAGATGAAGCGCTTCAGGTGAATAGTTAGAATTTGAGGCAGGCTTTTGATGCATGTGCGCTTGCGAGCAGCCCCCTTCATGTTACACTTCTCACAGAAATAGGCATTATTTCCCTCAAGCAAGTCGCTCTTTACGTAGTCTTCCAAAGATTCCGATAAGGTGATTCTATTTTGAACATCCACGCTGATTGCTAGGAACGATTCTTCGCGGGAATAGCTGGAAGACAATAGCAGTAACTAATAATTCTGCAGGTTAATGTAAGTTAAGTCACCGAAGGATAGAATAGCAAAGCTAATTAACATAATGAAAGTAGTTTGAATAAAATGTACCGAAGACACCGTCTTTTCAACTAACAATTGGTAGTTGAATCTAAGCAAGTTGCAGAGATTCAGCCACATGCCTACCAGCTTTCGCCTAACAAAGTTGACAATGAATCGTAAATCTGAATTGAATTCGAACCCTAATGTATCCACTTGGAATAATGACAATTAGTTCATCTTCACAAATAGAGTTAGCCAGGCAATTTATCAGACGTGAAGTTGATATCAGCTTACCATTAAAGCAATTAGGCAAATATTTGAGACGAGAAGGGGTTTCTTCAATTAAACACAGAAAGTAACTTAAACATTAGCTTGAACCAAACAAACTGTGCGATTACAAAAAACGAATTAAAGCAAATATTTTCTGCTGTCGTTATTGATCAAGCTAGGCTCAAGCTTCATCAATACCACCATGCCCTTGTAAAAAACGCAAAATTGATAGGGCTAAATAAGAGGATTAATAAGAACCCTATGTGTAGGATAAATTTAGGAAAGCAACGTCAAAAGAGCATACACTTGGTGGCAGCGGAAGCATTCCTTCTGGTCCGCAAATATCCCTCCCAGGTAATGCTCAATGATTTTAGGTTTGCCACAGAGCTTCAATGCTTCATCAATCGTGTCAACGAAACAGCTAAAAAACTCCTGTGCGTCGTGTTGCTCGTTATAGGTTGTTGGGGCTCCCCAAAGTCTAGAGAAACAAAAAAGTCATTTAGTATTTTTAAGAAGGGGAAAGAAGAGGGAGCTGAAGTAACATAGAGAGCTGACTTGAAATGTTTCCAGAAATGAACAGGTTCGTAAAAAGCTTGCCGAGTGTAGGCAAGAAAGGCAAACATATCCTGCAATCCGAAAAGCGAGCATAGCTGTGTTAGCCTAGTCTCATTCATTGCAGTTCGCTGAAATGAAGGAAAAGTGAAATTTATGCCACTAAAAATGGACATTCAGATGAGCTGCGATCAACCATTCGATAGAGGTGTGTAATCGGTACCCCTTACAATAAATTATATGAAATCGATGAAATAGGCAATTTCGAGGCGAAAGTACAGGTCGGTCAAGATAATAACACTGATGGATAGTCTCATTATACGTTTCATTAGACACCCCTACTCAGATACCACATGCTGCTGCTACTACAAACACTTTATTAGTAGGCTTATACCTTCATGCACACTATTAGCCTTACAAATTTTGTCCAAAAAATTAAAAAGAGTCAATGAACCCCAATAATTTGTGCAAATATCTCAACAACAATTGCCATTTTATGGCATAAAAACGTTCAATTCCTAAAGCGAGAATATAAAGTCAATACGTACAATAGAACCATAACCCGAGTAAAGATCGGAAGTGTTAACGCCACTTTCTTCGAGAATCTGCAGGACAGGGGCAGAGAGGATAGCGTTGCGAATTGGAAGGATGGCAAACACCTGCTGGAGGACAGCGTTCATATAGCACAGGGAACCAGGATTCCTAAGACCAACATAAGATGGCCCAACATCAAAGCATTCTAATGTTGATTCAGATTCGCAATTATCATTAGAGTTCTTCTCTTCTATGGTCTCCCACGAAAGCCACATCGGTGTTGCTGTAACAATGAGGAAATTTTGTTACTTACTACTTTAATTGAATAAGTAGTTGATTGGTAATGCAACATACGCTTGAAGAGGAGGTTGGTCAACCGATCGGCAATGAGAGGCACAAATAAAGCAGGCGAGTGAAGCATCAGGTGGCCCAACAGACTGAAAGCACAGCTAGCCACAGACGGAGGTGGTGGGGCCAAGGCCTTGCAAATTGAAACTAGAGTGTTACCTGATGTTAGAGTTTCAGATGTTGCTGAAGGTTCCGATTTACATTGCAGTAATTCATTTCGACGCACTGATGCTGGAAAGAGTATTAACTTTAATATTACCTAAAAGGAAAGAATTTTCAATGCTGCATTAGTGGAAAGTCAGTATGCACTCTCAGATGCAAAGCGAATAGCCTACATCTAATAGATTTAGGTCAATGTGACCCGCGACGCTTTGGTTGAAGATATTATCATCCTGGAACTTAATCAGGCAAGTGCACAGACGGAGGTGTGAGGTAACCAAGTCGGGGATCGTAAAGTGAACTGGCGTAGGGAAATTTTCGTCTTCGGCAACTGAATTTGTTTTGATCTACACACATATTGAGAATTAAGTGAAAGCAAGGATATACCGAATTAAGTAGCCAATTCCACTCATCAACAAATATCTGGGGAATGAATGATGGAATGTGGTTAAACGCGACCAAATGTCCAATTATCCACAGGAATAACTTGACGCCTTCTGAACAATGAAGCGTATTGTCATAATCAGCCTCCTGAAATCGCAAAAACGTAATCAATTACTTTTGCAATACCTTCAGCAAATGATATATAGATAAAGATTACCTTTATAATTTGGATAAGATACTTAAGCATGAATTCGCATATTTCCAGCACGGAAGTATGGGAAGTGAATGACATCTGACCGCAGGATATCACAGCATGCGCAGAGATAGCTGATAGGCATCGAATATTAGTAGAAGAAGATTGGAAAAGGACAGATCGAAAGAAATCGAGCCAGCTTTTGAGGACTTCATCGTCACTGTGACAAGCAATCAAGTCAGTGTCGGGGGATAGAGAGAGTAAGTAGGTAAGTGACGATATTGCGGAGGTGGAAAGACATCCGGGGGTTCGACCAGATTGAAGATTAAGAAGATGAGGGATCAGGGCATTATTCGGTTCAATCTTGCCTTTAATCGGTGTGAGCATACGAAGACAGTCAGCAGAGAAGAGATTCGTGTCCCATTGGCCAACATAAAAGAAGGTCTGGAGAGCGGCGGGTTTGAGACCACATGTTGTTGAAAAGGTGCATGTAGCAGTAGACACATCTGCAGGTTGGCTTGAGAAGGCGGTGACTAACACAAAAAAGCAAAAGTGATAGACACGAAACAAAAACTACACTTTATAAATATATATATATATATATATATATATATATATATATATATAATTGGAAAAGCTAATTACTAGTTTTGCGAGTAAATGTAATGACTGATATTGAATAATTTCACCCTGCAGGCTTTATTTTTGTATTTTGAGTAATTGCTCTCTGTACTTGATCGCTCTTTTTATTAGATTGGCGAAACATGATTGAGGTGTGGTAAAATTATTAGATCTCGGATTTACCTACTTTTGATTATCTTATTTAGTCGCACTAATTGTGCATGAAATAATTTTTCCCAGCAATCAAATTTACCAAAAAATACTAATTAAATGTGTTATCATAACCTATTTGATCTCTTCAAGCACGGTAAATGCGCAGTTAATCTTAGTTCGAACTACCACCCGATACTTTTCACTGATATATATATATATATATATATATATATATAAGGAGTAAAATTAATGTGACTGATCAATTTTGCAATTTCGATCATTTATGACTATCAAACTTGGAAAATCAAATCTGCAAACTCTAAAAGTGCCATCTATAGTGGGGTTCCATAGCTCAATTTTGAATTTTACCAAGTGAAACGTGGGTTCCCTTTTGCTATAAAATGAATCCAACTTGTCTCCTAGATATTAATAGATCAAATTTAGTATCGGTTGCTGAGCACAGTTTATACCAACCAATAGCTTCTAGGGTGGGAGAGAAAAACTGAGAAGAATGATTGAAGAAACAACTTTCTACTTTAGTGAACATTACAGAGAGTTAGGCATTTGAAGCTAGTTCAATTTCAAACACAATTCTGAACTGAACGCTTTTTAAATTAATTATTTGGCCATTTCTTAGAACGAACCTGGGTTTCTAGAAAACTCTTTCAACCGACTTACCCCTTGGGGAGATGCATCCACTATCCTGTGAAGGAGTGAGATTAGCTTTCAATGATGCAGAAATGTCGGATTCAGAAAGGACAGGGGAACCAATGCGGGAGGCCGAATGAACAGAACTGATCATCCAAATGAAATCTCGCAGTCTTCTACATGACTGTGGAGGCACTGCCAGCCAATTCGCACGAATTTCATTACAATTCACCTACAGGGAGGATAAGTGTGATTTGTTGGAGAAGCATATGCTTCCAATACAGTAATAAAAATAAAGGAAACATCAGAGACCCCTTGTCAGTGAATCCCATTGCGTGAAAATCTATAAGGAAAGGCTCACAGTTTAACTAATAAGCTTCATTAAAAGGAAGTTATTTGTCGTCACTTTTGCAGATATTCAGCACACAGCAATTTCCCAACTACAAACTAAAAACCGCAAAGACTACCGAGCTTAAAGATGCGAGCTTCGTCACCCCTTAGTCATTTAAAGTTCGATTTTACGTATTCTAATTGAAGTGTAAAATTGCCGATCACGGAAAGCGACGTACAGATAAATTGAATATGAAAGAATAAAGATGCACTAACCCCCTGTAATCGAGCATAGATGGCATAAGCCTGGGCATACTTGGCCATGATGGAATCGCAAAAAGGCATTTCCAACTGTGTCACCATTTGACAAAGAGTGAACAAACCGCGGTGGTGAGGATCTTCAACGGTCATTACCTCGTTTAGAGTGAGTATACAACAATAAAGACAAAGATTAACCAGTCGACATATCCACAGAAAAACTAGTCTGGATAGCGGCCTTGTAGGTAAAGCTTTGCTGTTTTGTAGTATTGAAGATGAAAGGAGGGTCGATAAGCCACCATTTCGTAGAAATGAATGCTACATTAAAAGGAAAAAAGATGATTAAGTGGGAGAAAGAAGTGAAAATGAGTGCGAGGAGCAGCACTCACCATGTAAGAGAAAGTTTCTTCCGAAAAGACGATGTGCACTGGATCACTAGTTTTGGCCGATGTAGAGGGATATAAATTGGCGTAAATAATCTAAAGGAAATGAAATAGTTAGGAAGATCCTACCTGAAGGAAGTACAATTGCTGAGTAATACCACCGTGTTCGAAATCATCACAATTCTGCCGAGAAGAACCGGGGATATTTAGGACACAGAACGAGGTGTTCAAGAGATCCTTGAGTCTGTTCAACTCAGTAGGCGAGAAAAAACATGTTTGGAGAGCCTTCTGGTAGGTCACGTTGATAGGAATAGAGAAAAGAACGTCAAAAATCCTATCTCGAAGTTCGTCCATGTCCAAGAAAAAAGTCATGTTTCCAATATCGAAAAGAAGTCGAACAAAGTTCGCATCTTCCGATATAATATAATCTAGGCAAATAAGAAAAATTGATGATGATGGAAACATACCTGGTAAATTGGCCTCCGTAAATATGTTAGGCATATCTCCATCTGATTGATCGAACGGCTCAAGGTCGGACTTTAGGGAGTTTTGAAGATGTGACGAGGAGCCTAGCAGAGATGATCGGGATAAACTATTTTCATTTCCCTCAAGAGCAAGTGGAGGAGAAGCGCAATCAACCTCTTCCTCTCTCTCATATATTGGGGAAGAGCAGTTACCTGGTGAAGAGGAAGAAGAGAACTCACTTATGTTCCTTTGTGGAATTTCTTCCTCAACGGGGTCCTCCGAGTCATGTTGAAATCCGCGTTTTGAAATCAATACAAGCATAGCATCGAAGCTGACCCTGCATTTTATGATAGTTATAATAAATATTGCTTTATCGACACTAGTTGCTTCAAACATCTATTTTTCCAGGACTTACACATTGGTAGCGTCTTCCTCGTTGAAAAAAAATTCGCACGGATTAATTAGTAGATAGGTTGAAAGACTGATATTGAGAGGTGTAGTTGCTGGAATATCTAGCTTAACGGAAAACCTGTCCACAAGGCTAGCTATCTTAGCGTTTTTACTAGCTTCATCATCACTTTCAGAGAAAAAATTTGAAGACGAAAGAACATCCATCAAACGCAAGATGAGTATACGCCGTCGTAAATTGTAAAGTGTCTCGTTAGCATGAGACTCAATGTATCGAACTAGGGAGGAATACTTAAATCCACCATTTGCTCCGATTTTATTCAACTCTCTATCGACATCTGTGTCTTCCACGATCGCTTCAAATTTGACCGTGACAAGTAACGTGGATCCGCACCATGACCTTTAAAATAAAAATTAATAAATAAGAATGAGAGAACATGAAACTAATTATATGCATGTATGTATGCATATACGAACTGGAAAAGAGGCAGTCTCGAGCGAAGAATCACAAAATTACGCCCACTCTCAATGAGGAAACAGCGAAGAACGCGAATTACCCTATCAATAACCACCAAGTCCTGTTCAACATCGCGCACAAATATGGCTAAAGCGTTTTGTTTTTGAAAAGCTGAGCCGTAGATTCTGCTCAAGCTGCCATCTGCAGAGGAGATACCGTAGATTCGTAGATTTTCAAGAATCTAAGATGAAGGAAAGTGTGAACTTTGGAGGAAAATTTGGAATTTATGCTAAGCGACAGCATGAAACCAACCTTGTCGAAACTAATTTTGAGACAGTCACGACATTTGCTGGTGAAATTGGAACCCAATGTGCCACCCATGCGTGTTTTAATTAATATATCCAAGAGCATTTCAATGCCGATTTGAGCCACCTTATCATTAGCAGTCAGAACAATATTCCAAAGAAAGTCGATTCCCATAGGATTATCTGGATCAATATCGCCTTCTCCGCTCTCAAAATTAACGAATACAAAGAAATCCTTGAAAAGCCTGAAAAAAAACTTAAAAGTGTGATAAGTTGTTTCACAAATAAAGCAAATTTCAACTATACTTAGCATAACATTAGTCAATTAAAAAGTTAGCAATTCGCAACAATAAGGCGAATATGCATATATCTGTCAATCATTACAGGGAAACATCAGCAGTTGAATATGACAGTAACAATCAAACTTTTATCAACAAATCAAGAGAGCGGTTTAGCCTCATGAACACTCCTCAAGGTGAACCCAGTCCATATAACAACGATTACATTCTCGGAGTTAGACTAAGACAACTTACTCTATGGCAGCGGGAGTAAAGAGCTCTGGTTTGATTTTCATTATGTTCTTTTTGAAAAAGTGAGAAGCAAAGGGGCGCACGAGACTATTGGTAGCGGGACTGAACCACCTGAAACTTATATTGCGACCCTCGATGGTATCTGAAAAAGAAGAAGAAATCCCTCCAACAAGTGAGTCCGTGTCATTGGAGGAGGTTTCATGATCCGCCGCCTCTGTCATCACATCACCAACGAGACAATTCCACAATTGATTTAATTGCGCGATCGTCAAGTACTCATCCGACTCTGTCCCGAGAAAATATATCAAACCAAGCCGATCACGAATCTGACAACAATAGGATGCGGCGTGGTGAAAGGCTTCGGAAGAAGTGGACTTCAAAGCTGAAATCGATTCAAACATATTTGCAGTTAACTCTCCTCGACTTAGCGTTGAGCTTGTCGATGGAGCCGGTGATGAAATTGATTCCAATCCATTCGCTCTCGAAACTAAAAAAAGGTGAAAAGTGGGTGAGAGAAAAATGAAAGAACTCTAAAAATCGTCGGTGAGAAAAACTCACTTTTAATGTGCTTGTCCACAAACTTTTTAAGACCCTTAATACAATCATCAATAAGTCCATTTGATAATATCCTAGTTAACATCTCTTTCTTATTTACATAGTTCAGCAAGGGAAACTGTAAAGAAAACGTCAAGATATATATATATATATATAGATGGGTTTACAAAAGGATACGTGGATCACATCAATAAATTTACCACTTTAACCATTTGTCGAGCAGCACAATCTGTAGCAAAGTCGTTAGTGTTGTTTTTTATGATTTCAGCAAAATCCCCGAGCCAACGCTCCACAAAACCAAGTCCAGTTCGAATGGTGATGGCAAGAACTTCGTAATGAGTCTCTAAAGCTGTTAAATTGATCTCTGGCAAGAGGAGCGGTCGGATGCTCAACTCCCAAAGAAACGCAGCAGCATTTTGAGCCATCCCAGTTGGATCTTCTGCAACAAGGCGAGGAATTAATCGAATAACACGTTCCTGCTGTTGTTTAGGTGAACCGAGCAGCGTCGCCTAAAACAAAAAAAGGTTGCACCATAATACGTAACAAATACATTTAGTTAATTACAAGTACAAATGTGTATATGCATACCTTGAAAGAGTCAAAAAGTTGATCAAGATGACCAGCAGAAAAATACTTAACCGATTGAATAATAAGTAACTCGACGTTCTGAGCAATGACATCATGTCTCCCAGTCTGAGTGCGCCAGATTTCATCCAATTCTTCAAAGCTCAAAGCATCATTTTCGAGCAGGAACCTCACTATTCGTGCCAATTTCTTTACATATTGCGGTTGATGTAAATTCTCTCGCAACAGATTTGATAAAATCTAAAATTATAAATGAATATAGAACACGCCTGTGTAAATCAATTTATCACAATTAACACGCCATGTTGCGTAATATATCAATTTACAAAAATAAAAGGAGGAAAGTAGCATCAAAAAAACAAAGAGCCGACATTAAGCCAACCTTATTTGCTTTGAGACAATTAAGAAGCTTTTCCTTTGAGATGTAGGAATTAACGGACAATCGGTTTGATGCCTCAATATTGTTATTGATTTCAGTTAGAGCGCTCATTTTAGCCCCAAAGAGGTCTATCTTCATGACTTTCAAGATCAAATCAAGATGAATATTATCGACAGCGTCTTGAGCAAAGGTCGAGCTTCCAATACTGCACAAATGCAAATTACGGATTATGCTGAAATCGCCTAGAAAAGAACCCCTTTGATTATCTCGAAGTAACTGCCCAACGTCACCTTCGCTGAGGCACTTTATCACATTCAACACGATGTCCTAAGATAAGATTAAAAACCACAATCTTTGAAACAAATAAGACAGAGAAGCAGGAGAGAGTGAGGTTAGACCTACGATGATTGGTGCAATATAATGCTTCCTAACATCGTTTGTCAAAAGATTTGAGCAAAGTCGAAAAGGCTTGAGGTAGGTGTATATCAAAGGTACGGGCATCGGTTTTCCTTGAATGCACTGAAAACGACTTAGAAGATTATCAAAACCACCGCATCTTCCAAACAGGTTGATAAAATCGGCCAAAAAAACATCGAACTCAAATTTACTTGAGTCGCAATATAACTAAATGATGGTCATTCAAAGGAAAATGAAAACAAACTACCATAAGATTCGCGTGCTCTGTAGAAGAATCTAATTCCGGAAGTTTTGATGCAATAAAGTCGAATTTTGCAATATAACTGAAATCGTTCCCGAATCTGATATGGTTATTACCGTGTGCATCCATATTACAACGCAAATGAAAGCTACAAAGCAATGTGAGAATGATAATAATAAGACATTACTTTGATTCAGGATTAAACATCAGTTCCATAAGGCGAAAGATATCGACATTATCACAACCCGCTAATAGTGCAAATATCCGAACAGTAAGAAGGCAATGTCCAAAAATATAATGCTGGAGAAAATATTAAAATTAAGAATGTCTTACATTTGTCAAATCATCCCAAAGTTGACCAGCTTTGTCACACAGTAACTTTTCAAATACACTAACAGCAATATCTTCGAAAAACTGCTTGAAATAAGGACAATTATTGTACTCTCCATTTTCAGCAAGCGCATTGCAAGCCAACAAAACCTTTTCCAAGGAACGATTCGGTTCGACTGGAACAGTCCAAGAAATAGCTTTCACACATTTTGACAATATTTTTAAATCGTTTGTAGGGAAGTCAATTTCTTCAAGAGATTCAGAATTGCTAAATAATTGCTGAAGAATTGGTGGTGAATCGGGTCCAACATTTTCAATCATATCAAAATTAGAATTTTCATTGTCAGGATTCATTGTGTCTTAAAAGTAAATGAGAAAATATACTACAATTCAAGCTTAAATTGCATAAAAACGAAATAAAAAAATGAGGTGACCATTTATTAAAGGTTTAATGGTATTAAATACAAAGTAAAAAATATTTACGCAGAGAAAAGGATATAGAAAACCAGAATAAATAATAAAACTATAATTTTTACAAATTAAACCACTATTCGAACAGTATTCACATGCAAATAGCAACAATAAATAAGAAATAATCATAACCAACCAATGAAATCAAAACCTTTACCATAACTCGTAGTTCGCGCAAACAATTATTACCTATTCGAATTCTTTCTTTATCGTGACATTAATAAAAGCTATTATTGAATGCTTTTAATTTACTTTTTTCTTCAAAATGTACTGATTTTGACTTCACTTGAAGTCCTATATTTTATCGACACTCAAATCTGTCCTTATTTCATTTAACCCTCATTGGCCAATGTTTCTGTCTGTGTAAGTTTTTAAGGATAAAGTAATATATAGCATACTATTAATGGCTTTAAATCATATTTACATGCGAACGAGCTGCATTTCAATTCCTAAAAAAGATGTTAATATATGTTATGAGGGAACATTTAAGAATAAATATTCAATGCGTTCACATTATTAATAAAATCAATCTTTTGGGAACCAGCAAGTTTTTTTCAATATATTTCGTTGAAATGATGTCATTTTTAAATTTAAATGTATTATCTTCTTGCTTCGTTAAATTTAAAAATATGGAAATTTTAGTTTTGACATTCAATTGACTCGATAGTTATTTTGCTTAATTTTAAAATAAATTCACAACACCAAAAGACGGCATTGAATAATCTGCTGCACTCGTCCTAATGTAGAGTCATCACAATTAAGAGTAAATCCAATTACGCAGTACAATTTGCATTAGTCCAGTAATTTTGTATTTTTAATCAATCTTTCATGAATTCCTTTTCTATGCACCTTCTAGCGATTCTTAATTAACCTTGCGTATGTATCATAATAATGCTGTTGTTTATTACTCCTGGACTATTTTGTTTAGCATATTATCCATGATTAGCACTGATTGATGACGTTATACATAATGAAGGCATTTTTTACGCATAAAACTTCGTGTCAAATAGTTAATTAATGCTCGTATTCCACGGTGACTACGAAATCGTATTTTACGTTCAAAACATGAAGGTACTCCTAGCTTCCGTTTCCAATGATTAAAGCCTGAGTTCTTTTCCATTTATGTGTCCCATGTTTATTCTTTCTTCTGTTTTCATTTCATTATGTTACTGGCCACCTCCAATTTTGTCATCTGTGTCTCTTCTAAGATCTGTCTGGGTATCGCACGATGTAACTAGGTTTTATCTAATCGAAATTTACAAAGATCCAAAATGTTTTCTGATATAATATTGGCAAGTTTTACGGAATCCCTCTACCAATGTTTTAATGAATCACATCTGCAGCTTTTCAATTGCAATAAGTCCATTATTTTCAATGTCACAGAGATCATACGAATTGGGGAAATGATTGCACAGATTTCGCATTTTAGTACATAAAATAAGGAGCTTTGAATGTTTATCATTTGCTATATCTTTAAACGGTAATGTTTGGTACCCCTTGTTGTATGCGAAAAAAATTTCATAGCTTCGTTGAATGGTCTTAAATTTTGCATAAATATATGAAAGTACCAAAGTATTACGTCGAGAGTTCAAGAAAAAACGTTAAACATCAGCCCGGTAAGGTGCTTATAAGTCTCCGTTTCGCTTACAATACGCCCTGGCTTTGTACATAACGATGCATTGGGGAGGAAACCAGCCAAGCGAAAGGTCCTAGTTTCAGGAATAATTGTATTGTTCAATCCGTTAACAGTTAACTTGTTGATAAAATCGTACTACGATTTACAAGTATAAAAAAATCAATATGAAGAATGCAGAAAACTGGGTAAAAAACTAACATGTTTTTACATTGGTGAAATATTGAAGGCCAACACCTTCGAAACCAATGCATTAACCTGCCCTACTTCGTAACATCAGGCAGATTGACATCTTACTTAATCAGTCTGTTCGTGTTATAGTCACCGGTCACCACTCAGTTTAGTTTCCCAGAAGTCAACCCAAATGAACAGACGCCTGAAAACCCCGAGAAAGCACTCAAATAAACATGTATCGGGATCGGGAGCCTATAGAAATTTTGCTTGGCTGGTTAGGTAATAAGTGCAGAACGCTTCAGTTTATGAAGGAGGCCAGCATTTATGTCTTAGCTCTATTTATGAGCGACTCAATCGCACTCCATCGATACCTAACGGGCAACAGTACAGAAAGAGCCCAACTTCGAAGAATTGCCGAAATATCGCCAATGAGGTCTCGAAGACCAACTAAACGTTGGGAAATAAGGCATATTACTTAAGCACTAACAGAGATAGAACAAATCCCAACTGGCGCAAATTTATCCAACGTGCTTTCGGTATGCACGTGATGACCTGGAAACAAATCCGATTTCAGTGGGGATTGCAGCTCAAATGTTAATAAGCGCCAGGGAACTTCCTAAACCAGAAAAACGTTTAAAATAGGAAGAACATAGTCCAAATGTAGGTGGAAATTGATTCACATTCGATTAAGTAGTGTAACAGTGGAGCACACCCCGACTATCTCAGGTTAGAAAAATGAAAAAATAAATTTTACATATAGCATTGCCTCCTTTCTTACCATTACAATCTAGTCCAAAGCAAAACTAATCGTTCCCCAGTAGTCTGTCATCTCCGTAACTAACTTCGTGTCCCTCATTAATGTTTAGTGGCAATCCATCGAAAGAAACTAGCTTGAAGCCAAGCCCAAAATAATAATTTAGTGCTTGAAGAAAATATTCGAACTAGAAAAAGATGACTTATTCAAGAGGGAAGCATAGAAAACAATGGCTATTTACAATAATTTGCGCTGTAACTTTGTTCAATAATGTAAGCAATTAGCCGCAAGAATGCGCATTAGTTCTCCATTCCGGGCCTGCAAGGCCTCATTCTCGCTCTTCAACGCCAACAACTCAGTCGAATACTCCGCTCCATCTCCAATAGCACCATCCGCCGCCTTGTTGAAGTTAATTGTGGCTTTTGTAGGGGCATATACAGTAGGTAAGGTAACTTTTGATCTAGGGAAGGCATCGTGGTATACATCTTCCAGATAAGGCTTAGCCAATCGATGCTAGAAGTAAAAAGAATAAACTGATTATCTTAATATGAACTATTAAAGTATAAGATTACAACTTATAGGCGGAAGGAATATGGAGTAATTATGTAAACCACGTAATTACATCCCTCTCTAATAAATATAAACTTACTTCTCTACCTTCTTTGGTTTCAATTCCACTTTTAAATAACCTATTCAAGCAAAATACAATATAACCAAGGAGATGGAAAATGCAATATGATTACATAGACACACTCTACTCTCCAGGCTCTAAGATATTACAACCGTTTGGATAAACGAGATAACGTGACAAGATACCAAAATCATGGATATTATTGATACGCCATTTTGACACATTTCTCTCTTCAAGACCAATAATATTAGCATGATAAAGATCTTAAAGTTCATTCAAGTAAATTTTTAAGGATACCTCCAGATAGTACGATAAAATTGAAACGGCCTGATGATTCAATTTCACGCATTTAAAGGTCCTAATGAGAATGACTGATTTGGATTCACAGCACTCAGGTCTAAACTTACACGCTTATTATTTGATAATTGTATGTGGAGAATATCGTCCGGTTGCCAACCCACGTATCTTTTGATGGGCTGTATGGTGTCAAGAGCATCTCTATCCCTTGTCCGTATATTATCTGTAGACTTCTCTCCCACCGATGTTGACTGGGCATCTAACAACCACGAGGGGCGAGGCACCAACATGATACCTGTTAAACGAGGAGCAATACCAGTTGAGGGAGACAAGGAGAAGCACTGCAAACGCATAAGAGTGGAGTCCTGACGAAGAACTTCCACGAGACACCCTCGTGTGCTCACAACGAGAAGAGGGAAACCGCAATCGATCGGGCTAGCACAAACACTTATTATTGCCTTTTCTGTGGAAGAGCACCTACAATAAAACAATAAGTACTATAGGGGACTCGCAAAAATTAATTGGAACGAGAGCAACCGATGTGATTAATCATTCAGGTACTTCATATATGTAACATCTGTAGTAATGCTAACGCAAAATCTTCGAAGAAAGGATAGTGATATGCGCATTTTACCTAGAAGCGAAATTGTTAGTAGCAGATTGCAAAGATACAAACATACGCAAGCCTACGTAATAGTAGCATCGAAGGCTTGCGATTAAATGGATTAATGAACCAAAAAACATCAAGGGAGCAAAAAATGCGACATTCTTGTTATGGTGTGCAATAAAATTTCCCAGCAGTCTCATCAAACAGAAGATTATTAATTTTATAAATATTTGGCAAGGAAACAGCAAGTCTCAGCTGCGTCAGGAAATAGATTTCAGTTCCTAAAAGGGCAAAGATGCACTTCAATCAACTAAAGGGCCATATTTCAAGGTTCGAATCGCAAAATTCATTTACTTGTGTTAGACAGACACAGACATTAATGCCTAATCTTGAACCAGTCTGCAGTATTTACATTTCAAAGTAATAGTAAAAAGTATTCACGCCAGGGTGACTTTGCCAAGCAATTCAGGTTGCAAAGGCG
Source organism: Rodentolepis nana (assembly GCA_900617975.1). Lineage (NCBI taxonomy): Eukaryota > Metazoa > Platyhelminthes > Cestoda > Cyclophyllidea > Hymenolepididae > Rodentolepis > Rodentolepis nana. Next base: position 42,820 of record UZAE01000004.1, on the reverse strand, counting down.
AAACAATAATTGGGACTGAAACAAAGACTGTAACCAAGAGCACAAGAGAAAATGAACATACTCAGAATCAGTAAAACATCTTCGAAGTGAAACTTGATAAGAAGAAGGATCCTAAAAGACAAAAAATAACATAAGCTGATGCTTCAAATGGGCAGATGAGAAAGTTGAGCAAACCATTGGATCACGAAGCCAAACGGAGTGCAGGATACCATTGTCCGTTCCTGCGAAAATGTACCGATCATCTTGCGGTAGTGCACAAATGCACAGTAGAGGTTGAGACTCCAGAAGGGTACTGTAAAATAGCTTACCGGTCTCCGATGCAAACAACTGTAAAGCAACAGAAAATTTACATTCAGATTATAAGTCTAAAACTCATAGACGTCTGCCAGAACGCAGACAATTCGTCAAGAGTGTAGTCGTGGAAAGAGCAATACACGTTAATAGTCGAATTTGGCAATTACCTGGTCAATCAGAAAATGGAGACAATTGACTGATCTTCAATCATTAAATACACTATTGTATATCTGTCTTTTCCTCCAGGAATGAGCCAAATAGTGGCAAAAATAGGTAACAAAAAGTTATTTTATCAAAACTGAAATACAAGGCTCCAATGAAATGGTTTTAAAAATGGTTGACAAAGGAAAATGCATTCTCTCAGTCAAATGCCAATGTGTATAAAAAGTTGAAGTAGAAAAAGAAGCTAGGTACAAAATAAGAGAACTCTTATGTAAGAATAAGTGAGGATAGAGATAGTTCATTAAAAAACGATAAATACATAAATTAACCTCTAATCATTAAACTCGTTGACTAAAACCGTTTCGTTACGTAAAAAGGCGTGAGAAATAGAGGTACAAAAGTTGGATAATTCGTCTTAGGAAAAGAACATTTCCAGAAATAACTTATTTTAGTCACATTGTAGACAAATAAAAATTGTAATTTTTTTAAGTATCAGCAAAGCGTTGTCTCCACTGCTGATCAAAAATTAAACACTGAACCATAAAATTATTCGCGCAATGAATTGTAACACTGCATTGAATACTTATATAATGAGAAGTAGAAGTTAAAATGAGCAAACTCAGAAAATCAAATTGTGAGATTATCATCATGAAGTTCACTGTTCATCCATGATTTAATGTTCCCAAACAGATATTCAACCACATTCAACTATAATTAATTCCTCAAAACCTTTGATTAAGTAAAAATTTTTCGGCATTACTTAAAGTAAGCATTGTAACCTTACAGTGACAGTTAGTGAGCATATACCGTCAGCATACAAATTAAGAAGCACATTCATTTTCAAAATACCTTGAGGCCATCTGTTCCGGCACATGCGACCATTCGGCCATCGGCAACAAAAGCACAAGCAGTGAGACCCCGACTGGCCTGAACAACATACCAAAGAGGTTTATGGTATGATTTGCTCGACTCACTAGAGCCTGTTTTACCGATATTAAAGTTGTCGTCAGGAGAGAGAAGGGCAGGCCAGCAAGCAAGAAGACCAGACGTATCTGATGAGAGAAGAAGAGGCAGAGGTAGAGCTGAATGAAGGCGAGCCTGAGAAACAATAAGTGCATCGATGGGTGCCATGTGGCTGCCCTCAAGTATTGCTATCAAGCATCCACTACAAGTCTGATACACATAAACGCTCTTCTCAATTGCCACATACATGAAGTAAGCATCATCAGAGAATGCGAGTGCATTAACGGGACCTTTAGTTGTAATACGCTTGAAGGAAGAATTCTAAAACAGAACAGTGTATATATAGAAATATTTGCACTTACGGACCTGAAAGACCAGGCTTGAATTAGAGGCTTTCGGGATACGGCAGAGAAAATGACACCATTAGAGACCGCAAGTGTCCCCGGGGACACAACTTCACCGTTGAAACTCGCTACAGGGTTGCCTGGGATAGGGTCCCAAACAACTACTGCGTCTTGTTTACCGCAGTCTGAAATTGAAGTCAAGATAAGAGGGGCCTGAGCCATTTCTAAAAAAATGCCTGGTACAATCAAATCAGAATATATGATGTACTATGAAATAAGGAAATGGAAATTTACAAGAAGGCAAGTAAAACGCCACCCCAACGCGCCCCAGTAAATTCGAATGCTAAATACCGCCCATTTTCAATGATCGCTCTGTGATTGGTTCAATATATTTAAGGATTATCGTATTTACAAAGATGTATAAAATTAGTTTGAAAGATAATCATTCTATTAAAAGTACTTTTAGTATATATTTACGCAGTTGAGTTTTATGGAAAAGTAGTTATGAAACATCTATGTCGAAGAAATCGAAATACAAATTATTGGTATTTAAAATCTATTCTAAATAAACCTTTATTAACACTTTCGTAAATATAGAGAAATTTGAATTTATTATTGATTAATTCCGGAATGTGATCACATCATACGTCAACCCACTCAAAGCTGGGAAATTTCGGAGATTACAGAAAATTCAATTTATTGTCACACTTTATTAAAATGCTAAGCTAATGGCACTTCAAGAGACCATCGATGTCTAGTTCTGTCTGGCAATTTTGTCTGTATCTATGTGCATACTGACGTTATCTATAGGAGATTACGCGTTTTTATCTTCTTGGGTCTTTTGGCAAAAACTATTCATATATGCTGTTTCGATAAAAAATCATAGTGTCGACACTTTTAGCTCTAGTGCAAGCCTCATTTTTATTTTGATATTCTAATATACTCGATTTTACTTAGCATTTTATCTCACCTCTAAAGCTCCCATCAGTTACTGAGCGCATTACTTCCCATATATTCAAGAATTCCCCCGTAAATATAGCCTGATATTTGCATTTCTCTCAATACTTGTCAAGCATCGTCTCGGTGACTTCCAAAAACTTCAGTACCATTGACAAACCCTTGTCTGGATAAGCCACCTGCATATCTCCTTACGGTAAACGGGCACCCAATCACAATTTTTGGCCTGCACGTGTAGACACATACAAGCACAACTGACAACAAAAATTGAGACACGAGGCCAATAATTAAACAGTTTTTACTAAAAATATACCACCATCTTCGGTTAATCATCAAGACCTAAAAAAGGAACACACCAGAAGAGGTAGAAATGTCTGCCTCTGCGAAATGAACTTGAGACTGCAAAAATACTGCATCTCCATCTTCCGAGAGCTATAAGGTCACCTGGAAGGAAACTATAGGATTCAACCTTCAACAACGAACTAAAATGGTTGACTACTACTCTGGGGGTAGAAGAAATGCATCCGAATCTAACCACTTTAAAAGAATAGATGATAGTGTCACACCAATATGTTGTTGAAGAGCGATTGGTTGCTGAACTGCCACTAACAAAGAGACCGGAAAGATGGTGTGATGAAATGAGCATAGAAAAGGACGATAGAAAATACATCAAATGAACGGAAAATGATACATTTTTCCCAGTAATCCTTCGATTTAAGACAAAAAATATCAAAACCGCAAAAAGGGGAAGTTCACATTGGAAATATAATAATGCCATACTATATTAAAACATATAATCAGCATTCCCACTGTCATAAAAGAGCTCTAATGTGTGATACCCATTAACATCTGTTGAATCTTGCAATCTATGCATTTCAACACAAACAGTAGTAGAATTTAATGAACCCTAAAATCTAAATATTCCTGGCTTTCAAAGAGCAGTAAAACCAAGCATATCAGGATAAAAATCTATTGACAAAATAATTACAGATAACCAAAAAAACCTAGAGGAGTTTTCCCACAAACAAAATCATAGCGTATTGAATGATTCTAGAAGAATGAATTAAAATAAACCATATAAACCTTCTAAGGTCCGTAAAATTGTTTTGCTCAAAGGAACATTGTCAACACAAGAAAATTCCTCGCGAGTAAGCACCAAAGGACTTATTATTGGGTTTGTGTTTGTCCGGAAAAACTGATGTTAATTAATGGGAAAAAGCAAATTACCAATTGCGCCTTCTTATTTTCTTCGTTAATCATGGTAAGTTCAACCACACGGCTCTTGCCTTCATCTCGAACTTTTATAAGACGTTCCAAGACTGAATTAATGGTAGATTCTTCATTGACCATTCTATCATCAGAAAATTTAAAAACGACGAAGTCCCAAGAACTATCCTAATACGCAGATAGATTGCAGTTTATCCTTAATGGTGTCAAAAGGTCGTATTAAATTCAATAAATACACCATCAATAAAAAGTATTGTAATCTCAAATTTATAAAATTTCTTAAAATTACGATTACTTTCAACATGGAAACAATATCCAAATAGTTGAGACATATGTTTAGTTTTTGTAATGTACAGCTTTAAGTAAAGATAATTTGCAAGTTTGATGCGCATGATAAATTTGTTCCTAATAAGCCGTTCATTTGTAACATCATTTATTGTCGATGTTCCACTATGAATTGTCTCCTAGCTCCCTGCCTGCACATTTGCAATTGAGTTCAATTGTCCATCAAATTCTGTTCAAAGTGCTACACCACTACTCTTAAAACTCTTAAATCTTCGGATCTGGTTCTAAATGTATTATTTTTCGCGCATTGCTATTACGTTGATAACATCTATTCAGCAAATTTTGCAAGATCTATTTAAATATGAAAGTAAAACTATGAAATTTGAACGAAATTTTCTATATATGTCAACTCAATTTTTTATGTAATGTTGCTCCTTTCCTGATTAATTCTGCACACAACGTAAGTAAAGCTTAACATATACTTCTCCACACCTGATTGTAATTCATGCACATTTCTTCTCTCCCAACCGTTTGTTATGGACAACCTAAGCAAGGTTAATACAAAGTTACTTGTTGATCGATTATGCTTTAAAAATACTACAACTCAGCGTCGAGTAAAATGAGTGTCTTTCCACCAGTTTAACCAGCTTGGCCTGAAGTTCATTTCCAAAGTAATTCCGGTTAAATTTCCTGTCTTCTACCACACCTTAATTTCAGTTCTCTTCACAGCTTCCAATCGGCATACTTGGACATGAAATGCTGATGCTCTCTGCAGCAGTGCCAGTACAACTAATCTACAATTATTGCTTTAAAATTAAGTTCTCCTACTCAATAGAATGATGGCTGGATGGATTCAGTAGGGCTCAATTCTCCCATCGCAAGAGAGAATGCATATAAACAAAACAGTTTATTAGTCAGCATGCCATGATGGGTTTGTGGCAACTACTGTAGACGACAGTGATGGAGAATGATAGCTTATTTTCAGTCGGAAATGGGAGCGAGACAGGAGATATGGTTGACAAAAATTGATATAAGTGGGTATTCGAGTGATACATGGGACAACCAGCAAAAATTGCAAACAGAGCGAAATTTCATTTAAAGTGAATACCAGGCAGGTGAGGAAATAGAGAACACAATGCAATTATATGAGATAAGCGGATCATGCCCGTGACTTCTTTCAAATTGAAAACTCATTAGTATTCTATTGTTGAAGAGTAAGTGCTAGAGGCGAATTCTGACCAGAGTCCTCTTTAGCCGCCAGTTTTGATGCTGGCGTTTCCACCCATGACCAAGTGGAGGCGAGGAATATATTTTACCTGGGTCCTACTGGATGGGGGCTCTCACATCTACTGATATGTTTGACCACCTACCTGCCTGTTTGCCTATCTACCTGCCTGTATTCCTGACTATCCTTCGTGTAAGGTAGAAAGAGCCAGTGCAGACAAAAATGGAATGTGTTCACTTATCACTAGTGTTTGGCTCGAATTTCAATAAACAAAATGAGAGAGCTTTAATGCAATTACCTAAGTGAGTCGGCACAGCACTTTCTCTGGCCTGGTTTAAACAATCACTGTGTATTCCAGTTTGTCACATTTATTCCTCCTATAGACTATTCATTTTCAAGGTGCAGGTGATTTCTCGATAAGCTTGCATAGTTTCAGGCAATCCGATTAGCAGGCCAAGTGACGACATTTGACAGAATGCAGAATTATTTTCTACAAATTATCCCCAGGTGCAACTATCTATTTGCGTACGTTGCATTAGAGCAAAATTAGAGGTGATTTTTCGACTGGCAGATGTGGTTTCGAATGGAATTGTGTCAACGACCAATGACTGACTATGAATGATGGCTGAAAAGCCTATTCTAAAGGGCTAGATGCATTGTAATTGCATGAATGAATAAAAGCGAACTGCGCAAGTGTTAATAACTGTGGGAGAAATGTGCACTTTAAAATTTATTCATATGGAACGCACGCATTAAGAGTGATTTCATTATGGCCTGCTCTATATGACTCGGTTGATTCAATCTGGTTCAGTTAATTCACTTTCAATATGTGAAACGTGCCCTCAAACCTAAGATGGTGTTCTATATTGAATCCTCGCAATCCAACATCTTGCGTCGATCAGTTCTTCCAATATTAGTGTGTGCGTCATTAAACACTAGTGAATATGAGAGCATCAGAGAAGGCTCAGATGGGGGAAGAATGTGTTTGGAATAATGAAGATTGCAGTCAATCACTTTCTTACTTGACTATTGATAAACTTCTTCATTGGTAGATATTACAAATCTATGCGCAATTTTTCCAAATAATGACATCTGTCGTTTGCAGAAGTATACATAATTCAAATGTGAGAGTTGAGTATGCCACTATTGGTAGGTATCTTGAATACGATCCTGCTCGAATACCTTGAGAGAGCCCAAAATAGTCTCTGCTCAAATAAATACTATGAACACTCATTTTCTTCAAATAATTGTCTTGTTCATCAACAGCGTATGTGAGCTTGGTTTTGTTGGTTATAACACCATGCAAAGTGCTTGGGAGATTGAATTACTGAATTGCAAATAAAGTATGAAACACTTAAATTCCTCATGTTGTGTAATAGGGAGATCGTATCGCGATTAGCAGTTGGAAAGCAGGAATTGTTTTCGATAATCGTATGATCTCTCGCCTAATACCAATTAGTATTTATCCTCCACTGCATTATAAATTGCCATTTATTAAGTATGTCTGATGGAATTTTGCCACTCTTTTTATGGAGAATAAAGTTTGGGTTAATCCAATTATGTGTTCAGCCTCACAGATTATCACCATCAATAGTATTACATGCAAGTGATCGCAAACCGTGGTTGAACCAATTCTACACGTGGACTGTCATTGTGAATTTCGAATTACTTCGCCTATTTTTACTGAGTTTCAACATATAATAATGAAAGATCTGTCTTCGAGATGTCCTCAAATTTCGCAAGCCATCAATGTTATAATGGCGTAGAGATAGAAAAATCAGTCTTCCCATATAACTACTGTTTAAAACTGATATTGAAACTTTTCACACTATCGAGCTTCGTCCTAATTGATCAGTTGATTGAACAAACCAGTGGTATTTGATTTGGATGCTCAATTTTAGAGAAGGCGGATTAGCTGCTGACAGGCTAAATTATGAATGCTGATTGAGTTCGCCACTCCATGACCTACCATGGGGATGATGCGAAATTACTATTTGGAGGAATGAGCCTTGGCTCATCCTCACTGATCTCTATGATACAGTTTGCTAGTATGGAGTGGTGTCTACACTCATTACCTCATTTGCTCCTTAATTGCATTAGCATCGCTATATGAGTTTGCTTAGGTTAATTTGCTAGCAATTTGTACTCTACAACATTGAATTAATGTTCCACTTTACACGTCCGACAAAGCGTTTCTCTATCTTTTTAACCACTTTCACTTAACCAATGGTTATTAAATTAAATTGAACACACACAGAAATGTGATCGGGCACTGTTAATAGAAAGAGGATTAATATTGCGTTTAATGACAAAGCTATTTGACGTCCATAATAAAAGTTTTCCACGCGTATGTCCGCTTCCTCTATATATTGTTGGGGAGATCTTGTCATTGAGATTACCGAGGGTAAGTCAAGACTTATTTTTGAAGAATTCCACTATATAAGATGTATTCAACATCAAAACCATATAAATTTTACTTGGGCACTTGGTTAAATTTCAAAAGTAGTTTATGTTAGCATACAATAAACATTAATGGATAAATTAAGCTTTTGAATAAATGAAGCACTGAATAAAGTAACTAATCTTTCTTCATAATTTTGTTGCACGAAGTGAGTTCCCACTCCTCAGGTTTCTGTAATTTTAGCAAAAATAAAATTAATCAGTTTTGGAATAATATTTCTTCCTGAGACTTGTGGGACACGTCAGCGCAGGCACACATGCCAGGATTTGTAGTGTGCGACCATACGTATAGAACACTGCTCAGAGATATTTAGCTATTAATGCTCACTTGAATTATTTTAAATCTATTTAATAACCATACGCATTTACCGAAATCGTATTTTAAAATAAACTAGTTCTTTCTAATACGTCTCTTTCCTCACTAGCTTCGCTGTAGCTTGACTAGTTCTGATAAAGGAGATACTTCCATAAAGAGATTTCTGAGTCGGTCAAGGCTTTACTAGTGTAGCAGTCCGCTAGAATTTTGTAATTTGTAGGAGAAAATGAATTTGGTTATTGAACAAACAAGTGTATCTTCTGATTTGCATTAGATTAATTTTCTTACGAGGGGGACGTACTTACATTTTAATAGACTCTTCTTAAGCATGCCTTCATAATTTAATTCAAATGTTATTTTCAGGATTCAAAGAACTTTTCAAAGCAAAATTTGCAAAATTACAACTGAATTGCGATTGTAAGTCTGGTGTCTGACTATAATGTTTTAAAATTATTAAAATGGGCAGTGAAGAAATTAAAAAATATGTATCGATACACTTTTAATTTCAATAATGTTGCTAATCAGTGCAATGTTGTGTGAATCAGGCCCCGCGTAGAGTAATTCAGTTTAATCACCCATAACGGCTTTATCAGATAAAAATATTAACTACATACACGGCCTTCCTATTGTTCGTTCAGTATTGACTAAACATTAGCTTTGTAGAGTGATGATTAACACTTTGGCAATATCTACACAAATGAATATGTCAAAGTGGAACTCTTATCGTTTTCGAATTTCAGGCAATTCTTGACATATGTTGCGTATATAAATAAATGTATGTATATTCCGGTCAAACTATTTCTGATGTAGCACCAATGAGTTAGAATCTATTTAAATTTAGGATCACAGCTGATTTACTAAACTTAATGATGCTTTAAGTACTGTGCTAGCACAAGTGAGAAGAAATTCTATTAAAAATGTAAGAGGCGTAATGAAATGAGATCATTCATTTTAATAATTTAATAATAGAAACAGAAAAATCGTCTGCAGTTTAGTGAATTGCGTTAAAGTTACAGGAACTAGTTAATTAATTAATAATTACAACTAATATAATTCACATTTTTCTTATGACAAGTTACAAAAGTGTATATTTTGTTATGTCCTGTTGAGCGCTCAACTTTAGCTTCGTTTACCATTTTAAATTTGACCTTGGCTTTCGACGTCTCTATTTCGTAAATAATATGATTAAGAAAATGGCCACTTCAGTCACATCCTTATAAGTTTATTGAATAAAATGGAACAGTATAAATCAGATATTATTACCGTGTCTACTTTTCTTGGATACGTTAAATTAAAATGTGATGCCAATACTACAGTTGATGTATGATGTTTTTAGAGATAATTCTCTTAGGAAATTACCAAGGCAGTAATAAAGAAAGCTCCGATATCCAGTGCCAAATTTATGTTTGGATTAGAAATTCTGGAGTCTGGATCATACATCGAGGACCGACAATTTCTTTGCCCGGCTTTATCCTGGTCGGAAATTGTTAGCCTTATAAATGAACAAAATATTCTTCTTTCAATCAGATTCTATCCAACAAATTTTGAAGATTACATTCGTAAAGATCGTTCAGCTCTATTTTATTTACACGATCAAGTAAATCGTTTTTACGTTTCCCTTTGGGAAGATCTCAAAGATAGCCAAGCGTGTTTCGAAATCGGTTGTTTGCAGATCAGGTAAAATTGAATATTTTTTTTAATAATAAAGATTTTCCCTTGATTCCGATATCACTGACGAGTCGTTGGATGAACTTGAGAAATCAAGAGGTCTTTCCTCATTTTTTCCAAACCACATATTGCGTCGTCAAAAGGTTCTTTATTTTATTTTCTTAGATTAATCTTTAGGTTAAATATCTTAAGAGAGATATAGTAAATTATGCACCGAATATATACTATTATTCTAAAGAGGACTGTATGCTTGAACGTCTTAATCGTTTGCTCATCCTAACGCAATTCGACTGTGATTCTTACTCTTGCTATCTTGGGGTATGTTAATTAATCTGTCTGATGTCATCAATAGTTGCAGACTAATTTTGTCTTTAAATAATATCTTTTCTGAATAATTTAAGGCTGGTTTGGGAATCCCCGTGCGTCTTCTCTTGGGTCCTCGTTCACAGGTTCGAGTTAATATTGGTAATGCTAATGAAGTGAGTTTATTTGTATCCATATTTAAAATTAAATACTAATTTTTAAAAGATTAAAGTATAGAATTGCGATGATTCCCTTCAGATGTAAAGACTATCGTGATTTGGATATTTCATACGAATTTGAGATACTTGTCAAATTTTTCTACTTAGGCACTTGATTTATCGACTTCAATTTAATTCCTTTGCTTTGACTATCATCTTTTACGTATTTAGAAGAAAATTGATCTCTCTTTATTCAATTTATCATTTTTTGCATTCAATATTTGAAAAAACCTCATATGAAGGTCTTCTGTTTTCATTAATCCGTTCGGTTTGGCTCTACATCGTTATCCGTAGGAATTGTTAAATTGTTATATTTTTGAATCTATTTGAAAAATTTATATAATTTTTAACTGTGCTGTGATAATTCGTTTGGTATCTAGAAAAACTATGCCGTGCCTTATTAAAATATCGTACTTAATCTAATGAGTGCAAAGCGGGTGTCCTTATTTCTGAAAGAACTTGGTATGTAATTGTAAAAAAATGTTTTTTAGGCAACAAGGGAAGGTCCAAATTCCTTTTTGCGCCATTTTTAATGTTATTTTTTGATTAAATAAAAATGCAGGAAACTTGCATATTCTTACTATTTGGTAGTCAATTTTCCCATTAGTTCGAGGACACATTTAGGGAAGAAAGTTGGTTAAGTAAACGCAATCCATTTTGCTACTTTTGGGAATTAAAAATGTCCCCCCCCCTGACACTTAAATACGCAAGAATGAGACTTTGAAATGCTGGCTGTTTCCAAGTCGCAAAAATTCAATTGTTTTGTTTGGCGTTGGTTTGGAGGGGTTGGCGAAAAGGCATAAGATAGATGTGTATTTCGATTTTATCTCAAAGGTTATTTACAATACACACGAGTTAGCACACTCTTCGACACTAGTGCTGAGTGTTCTCAAGACCATTCTCATTGTTTTTATATTTGAAGGTATAATCCTAGACCCAAAGGCTATTGAATTGAAGATTATATTTTTTCTGAATGTAGCCGCGTCTCCGTATTTACGCATTCACAAGTCAATTTTCATTATTGTAATTCATCCCCGTAGATTGTATCCGTCGTTTAGTGCATCTGTCAACATCAATTGGCAGACTACCGTTAACTTAAACTCGGAGAGAATGATGAGATAGAAAGTAGTTATCCCAAGACACTATTTGCAGAAGAAAGGCTTCATATTTGGATGTAAGCTTTCTTTGTGTTAGTAAGGATTCGCAATTAAAACACCACCATTTCAATAACGGTTCCTGTCCCAAATAACTGACTAGCAGTCAGGAGCCATGCTAATCCTTGTTGAAAGCGCGACTTCAGATCCGTTAAATATTTCGACCTTCAGCTGTCCTTTTTTACTGGTTGAATTAAATTTGCCCATGTCCTCGGCTTTTGTTTACCACTCCTATTTTGTGCTATTAACTATATTCTTTTTAAATGCAGGCACTTTGGAATGATCCGCCTAGTTTCAACAACCTTAACAGTTGTTGTTGCATAATCTTCGTCTTGTTTTGTACTGAACGGAGACTAATCTCTGAAACTTGCCATATCACCGTAGTGAAGAAGTTAAAATTCTTCAAACAAACCAAGTGCCTATTGGACTTGCACATTGGCTGCGATTTCTCACAGTTCAAAAGCACTTTTCTGATAGCTCTTTCGCTACATTCTTTGGCTACGTCTAAAATGAACTACTAACGGGCTGGTGACTGAATTCAATTTCTAATAAGAGGGTATTAAATCAGTAAACAATACTTCAGTACAATCAGATCCAAAGACTGTTAATCTACGACAGCTTCGAGATAGTCACATGGTGTTCGAATAAAATATTATGGGTAAGATGGCTGCTGGGATTATATCTTCAACTTCTACACTATTGCGGATGATTTAAAATAATTTGAAATTGAATTCGATCTTGCACAATCTTATAGCACAGCGTCGGGTGCTGCAGCAACCAGGTCTTTTTATGTCTGGTATGAACCCAATACACGCAAAGTTGCACACTGCTATTGGCTGGATGGCGGTGGGGTTGTAACGCCTCGGAGGTAACTCCTAAATGCCCCCTTACGTGACTGTGGTTACGCTTCTGTGTAGAAAGTGGTGAATCAGCATCTATCCTAAATCTCTGTCCTCTTATCCGTACTTCGCGCAACATTTGGAACACAAATTTACCAAAATCTGAAGCCCTAGGAGTCTCACATTTTAATCACAGATTTCTCATTCAAAATTAAATTAAATTAAATATGTATCCAGGTTTCCTGAATATTTTAGTATTTTCTATTTCTAAATATGAAACCCCAGTTTAATTTATAGTCAGTTCACGAGCAAGTCTTAGTAACTTGTGCTTCGTCATGCCGCACGTAATCCATTTTAGAAATAAATGCACGCGTGATACAAGTGCAAAAGAGGGATTGCGCTTAATACGTTTATATGTTATAACCTTTCTAACCTCTAAAATAGCCACAAATCCCCAAACCCAATAATTGCTTCAGTTTTGACTCTGCTCCAAAATTCCGCAAGGTTATAACCCTGCAATTGAGCACATTTAATGAAAATCAACAAATTAATTTGTCCGATTCAAATAATTTTGATGCACTCGAGCGAAACTCAACGTACCATCCATCCGCATGCACTGGATTAGTGGTTATTGATTACTTGTTTCCTGCATGAATGTGTGAGCCCACCGTCGAAACAATAGTCACCCCAATTTTCGGTTAGACAGACAGCCGCTCTGTAGAAGTGAATATATCTTCTTTATTATACTTTTCCCTCCCTTTAGGCTTCTAGCAGTTGTGGTTATATCGACAATAATAAGTTAGAATTCATCCAACTTTATTTATATAATTAAGGAAATGGTGAATGCGAGTAAGAACTCGGTAAAGTTGTGCCATTCAAGCACAATCAGTCGATCTAGTGGGTTTGGAGTAATGTGAATCTTATGTGACTCATAAAACTAATGAAATCATTCACATCCCTATCCTATTACCCATTCAAATTTGGAGTCTCATGCGACTTGCTTAGTGATCGTTGAAACAAATTGAATGAGGAACAAATCGTTCAATCAATTTTATCACAGCAAATACGGCGTACTACTTTGATAGGTTAATGTTAAATAAACAAGCTGAAAACATGTAAGGTAAAAAAGACGCAGTGTTTGACATGATCCCTTGCGAAGCCAGAGTTAAGTCGCCCTTTGCCCATTGGTCCACACCGAGGCTTATTCCTCAAACTTCAACGATTTGGAATGAGACCTAGGGGCTTGATGTATCTCAGCAACAGAATTAAATCTCTAAGCAGTTCTATGTCATGGAAAAGTACTGCATGCCAAATATTTGTATATGCATTGCTTTATATTGTGAATTTATTATGCAATGATGGTTATTTATTTCAAATTATCCCATTGATGGCTTACGCGAACAAAGTTATTAAAGTAGTAAACTACTCTAGCAGCTATCTACGAATTGTTAAGAAAAGACTGCAACGCAAGGATAAGTTAAATGTCAAGGTTCACTTACTATTTGTCCGATTTTTTACGCCTCACTATTAATACCAGCTTATTCTTTTGAATATTTTGTCCTATTTTTAATGGATTATACATTTTGTTGTTATTTTCATAACTTCTTGCTATGGTCAGTATGTCGGTAATTTTTTCAACTGATCTTGTGAAAACTTAATTGGTATAAAATATCTCTGGGGGGTAGCTTAAAATTCAAATAATTGAATTCGACTTCTAGGCGATTAAACAAATAAAATTAAAGGTTTGCTCTGCATTTATTGCTCTTTATTCATTTTGGGTCATGATTCAATTCATGTCTCATTCTCTCTCCCCTCCCAACCTACCTAGTGCCTCTCGGATCGCCTCTCTGCCTTTCTGCCTTTTGATTTCAAATCACTGCAGTCTTCAGGTAGACAATGGCATGAATTTTATTCTTCTCAGTGACTTCACCTCAGTAAACTAGGCTATTCTATCACCGAATTTATTAATAAGATATGGCTGCAGTTAATTTCTATGGTCATAAGGCAGAGATAGCTTTTTTTTGTTGATAAAGCAAGAGCGAATTCCTTCTATTCTTAGATAAGGATGAGCGATAGCAATGGCTAAAGCTTTAATGCAAATGCCACTTTTGTTCTTGGTGATGGTTCCTATCTGAGCACAAAGAATATATTTCATGGAAAACTTCCATTTCCTCAGGCAATCATTGTTGTCCATTGGTTAAGATTTGTTAAGTATTAGAGCTACATTTGGCATACACTTTAATCGTCCTCTTATTTTTGCTATCTTTCATTTTGATTGAATACAACTTGTTGTGGACAGAGTTGGCTATCTTTCAGAGGATGAATAACATTCAAATTGCAAAACAGACCACCATAATTCAACAACCTATCTAAATAAGAACTGATTATCACGGACAAGAACAAATCATTAACTTGATTTTTTTGGAATGTACCTAGATTTCACTCTCGACGCCTTTTCGATCCCCCATAATCATTGCTATTCGTGTTCTTTCCTTGTTTCAGACAAGGTAAATGTGTTTGGACTTGAATCCATAGCTGACCCTATGAATTACTTTATCCATTCTATTCTTCAAGTGACTTCATTTGCTAACTCTTTCATTTGTAGGGAATATCTCTATTGGTAATATTGCTTATACTAACACTGATCTGATTCTTCGGAAGTACTAAGTTGACATAATTTGCTATCAGGTGCATGGTCTCTTTTATCGGCTGTATCAAATAGTTTATTCCCTCCTGGTTCTACTAAGTAGACGTGGTCTATCTCTTATTTTTTCCTATTCCATTGGTTAGTAAGCAAATATATAAGAGCGTTGCAATTCATAAAATCGCAGAAACTCATGCACTTTTAACTAAATATAGATATTCAAATCCAGATCGTTTACTTCATTGCTACAACCTTCTGTCTTACAGGTTCGAATGCTATGTTACTTCGCTAGTATTAAGCAGATAGCCTTCTCGGAAGTTTCTCGACAGGAGACCAGACGATATCAAATCAAATTGATCCTCTCCAACGACCCAGTTGGCGAACAGCCAATAATCTTCACTTTCGATTCAAAGTTAACAGCTGATACCGTAATTCATACCCTCGAGGGTTATTGCAAGCTGTCACCGGATATGCGTGAGAATTCCTCCACCAACAAAGAACGTGCGCCGCTTCTTGTGAATGGCTGCCCTTTCAGGTGATTTGTGTTTAAATGAACCAATAATACTAATTCAGGTTTTGTTGTCTTGACTATGACTAATTGGAACGCTCTTTTTGCGCTTGTCCAAGGAAAAGTATTTAAGCACACTAATTCACCATTTGTGCTTTGTTTGTTATGCTAATAAGAGTAAATCTTTTTGACGTTTTGATATGCTTTTCTAACATATTTCTCCTTCTTATTTTTTCAATAGACCACACATGCCTCTTTCGTCATATGACCAAAGTAAGTCTCCATTTGTTTTAAACTTACATCATTGTTTTTACTGCTCATGGTAACACAACAAAATTTCACGAGTTGTAGTAAATAAAATAGAGCAAATAGCAAATAAGCGCATTAATCATAAAACTATGTTAAGGACGTAGGTGGAAGTACCAGGATATCTCGCTTCTTACTTTTCTTAAATTTTGGAAGCATCGGGTTTCCCATGTTTTTTAATGTATCTCAATTTGTGTTTTGCGCTTGTGATCTTATTTAGCTATTTAACTCCAAGGTCCAGGGTAAATTCAACTGATGTAGTACCTTGATTCGTCATGACACCTCTATTCATTTACTCCGAGAAGCAGGCAGATGAGGATCTATGGTATCCACATGGGGTAAAGAAAAGCCCATTTCGGAACCTCTTAGATCTTTTCATATCATATTTAAAAAGATGTTGGACATTCAAATAACTGCAATTAAATCCAAAACTTAACTTTCAGTCATTTTCAAGCACCTTGTAGCGGTAAAGGTCCTTTCCAAGTTTCCGCACCGTGAGTTCCATCTGTTCAAAATTAGAAATCAATGGGAATAAACCTTGGAGACGTAATAGTGGGTTTCCTGTATCACTTGGCCGTTCATCATGTATTGGACGAGTGTTCGTGTTTCCTATTGGTCAGTATAATAGCCCATTTTGCCTTGACGTCTTTCATGTGCTACACGTCACGAAAATTCACCACGAGAATGCGTTGAAATTCTCGCTTGCATGCATATATTCGAATAGTGGGAATGATGCACTTCCATGTGCTAGTAAGTAGTTCCATAGTTGAATTGTTGTCCCCGTCTACTTCTCATACAACTACTAAGAAAGTTGGTGATAGATTTAGTTTTACTTCTGACTTCTTTTATAATTAAAAAAAAGTAATTTGTAATAAACTTGCACTGTCATCCTCACATGGAGATTGTCTGGTAATTATGAATATTCTTTTGGAGTGTTTTGGAGGATAGGCAGCTTGGAGATTAGCTTTGTATGTCCTTCATTTCTCTTTGAAATGGATTAAAGACATGCCGGGTTTATTGAGGAACCCAGGATCAATTTTCGGTTGGAATTATTCACCGTAAATCAGATTCGGAATTTTTTTGTTTTTTTTTGTCTTTTCAGGGACTGAGAGGCTGCTATTGTTGAGATTTTAGCTTATATTTTTATTTACATTTATTGTTGTGGCCTAGCTTATTCACTACGCGTTTTCTATATTGGGCAACCACAGTCTCAGTAACTCACACATAAAGTAATTCTCTCCTTGCAGTTGCCAAGTCTCCCCAAAGTCACCAAACCCTCCTTCGTTCCCACATCACTCTCGAGCGTGTCCTGGGAGAGGGCCAGTTTGGAGATGTTTACAAAGGCACTTATCGACCACCGGTAAGTTCCTGTCTTGCAGCCTTGAGGTCAATACCTTTAATATATCAAATGGCAGGCTTTTTTGATATTTATCCGTAGCTCTTTAATTGACTTCGAGCTTCACAGCTATAAAAGTTGAGAGGGGGAACAGAAGAGTGATTCACGGATGTAAAAGAGACAGAAAGACACAAAAGTAGAGGGTAGGGTATGGTGAATACTGTGGAAGTGGTCGAATAGGATATGCAGTCGTGTCATGGTAATTTGAAGTCAATTGCCAGTTTATAGGCTTTTCACCACATGACTATAGGTTGCCCAGGGAGCACCACATTGAGATAAGTCTATCACGTATCCCGCCCTTAATATATAGAGTGGATTATGCAGACGTCAGGAAGCATTTTCCCCTATCACGATAGATGCCACTTCTAATGACCTTTGGAGACTTACGTCCCCCACTAACCAACCGGGCTTAATTCTTTCCGAGAATATTTTAATTGAATTATTTTAATTTTGCCGGTCTTCCATTGGATAAGTATGCTACTACATCATTTCTTTATAAAATATACAAAGTTCAAGATTTGCCTTTCTGCAGTCGCATCTTTTAAGTAGAACTAAAAGAAGCATTTTCAATCACGATCTTTTTCTTAAAAAGTCTGAATTAGGGCGGTTTAACTGTAAAAGTTCTTCTCAAGCACCCTCTTAAGTACACGCACCCACGAAGATGATTTTGATTAATCACGTTCCCTTCTGTTTGATGCTCAAAGTACATGTTGGTAAAAAATACACCCGATCGTCTGAAAGCCTCAAAACTTAGGTTTATTCTCCCCCATGGATCAACCAAGTAGTCAACCAATGCCAGGCAAACATAACTCTTTCTCACAGTGGATACTCTGTTCCTGATCGGATAATACGCATCCAACGACTAATTTCACATGTTTTCTTACTATGGAAAATGAAAAGAAACATCAGTCAATACTGT
Organism: Rodentolepis nana; assembly: GCA_900617975.1. NCBI lineage: Eukaryota > Metazoa > Platyhelminthes > Cestoda > Cyclophyllidea > Hymenolepididae > Rodentolepis > Rodentolepis nana. The sequence continues at coordinate 24,632 of UZAE01000004.1, read as the reverse complement.
GTTAGTGCTGAGGCAATGAAGTATACTTGAGGTAGTGGAATGATTAATCTCCTCTATTGTCCATAAATCAATGGAACTTGAAGCATTAGATCATGCGACACCCATCTTTCATGAGTTAAAGCTCATGCAGCGTTTTAAATCAAGTTTTTGCTACGATTTTAGAGAAACTTCAGACTAATGTAGGAATTGAGTTCCTTTTCGAGACTCCAGATAGGGCCTTTTTCCCATGAAATATTGAAATGCATGAGTTCATATCATATCATTGAGTGCTTTTCCTACGTTAAAAACTTGCTTTATTTTCAGGAGGCTGGTTCCTCAGTTGTCTCTGTCGCCGTGAAGGCCTGCAAGGCGGGCCTAGGAACCGAAGAAAAGCAACGTTGGCTCGAGGAAGCTGGTAAGTACAGATTCGTTGTTAAAATAAGTCCTTTTTCTTGCGCAGTAACTGCGTAATTTGGAGTATATTTTACATCCATTTCTCAGTTCTAAATGCCTTAACAATTGTTCTGTGATACTTATGCAATTCCTATAATTTTGGTGAGGGTTGCCGGCATTGAAGATAGCAACCTGTTGGTAACATCGAAATAATCTGTGTCAAACTGGTCTATAAATTTCACCCAGTATTCTACTTTTTTGTTTAAAGACTTCCTTCAATCCGTAGGCGGTTTATAAATTTCCGAATATGTGTTGTCCTTTATTAATACTTCTACTCATTGTTTTCCAAGAAAATTCCCCCTTCCTGTCTTCCCTCTTGTGGAGTTGAAGTCCATGAGTCTGGGAAGGGCAGTAGTTTGGCGGGTTTCCGGCCTCTTTTCAAACTAGAGCCCGTCCTCTTACTGCAAATTCTATATGGGATTTTTGGCTTACAGTCGTCGAGACTCCATTTAGTTCGTTCAGAGGTGATGTTCAGTGGCAAATGATCTTCAAGTCGTCTTTTTTGGCAATTCGAGCTTTAACGATAACTGTTAGCCAATGGGGGGTCTATATTGTTGCCCCGTGATGTTTGCTTATTTTTGAGGTTCATAGTACAATTGCACTCTGTCTCTTTGCAAAGTAAAAATGGTTTAACTTAACTATTAGTTCGTAACTCGCATTCAAAGTGGCTTTGAGAGCAGATTTAACATATTTATTTATTTCAAATGGCAGGCGTTTTGATAGTTATCATTAGCCATTTAGCTGACTTCGGGCGTCATAGAGAGGAGAAGGAACATAAAAGTGAAAGAAAGTAGAGAGGGGGGAAAGAGGAGTGTTTCAAAGAGACAGACAGACAAAGGTAGAGAAAAGGTGAGATGAGTACTGTGAAAGTAGTCGAGTACGAAATACAGTGGGATCATGGCAGTTTGAAGTCAGATGTCAACTGCCGGTTTATAGAATTTTTTGCCGTATAAGCATACGTTGCCCAGGGTGCACCACGTGGAGGTAAGTTTCTTGCTAAACTACTTTAGCTATTGCTATCGTTTAATTAGACAATTGACTAATTCTGCTAGTTATTGGACCTGTCGAGCCTGAATTTAACTCCCATCCATTTTACATTTCTTGTCACTTGTGTTTTAGAAAAATTTCATCATTTGCATCTGATCCTCTGCGGTAAAGGACTTTGAGCTAAATATTCCTCACCGTTCCAGAAACTACGATGTAAAAGAAGTGATTTGAAGGGGGGGGGGAGATAGCTTCTCTTTCTAAATCAAATTGTATTCATAGAAGTGTGTGATTTGTAAAAATTCAATTAGCACAATGATCTCAAGCGACGATAAACCTCCCCCCCCCCCGCCGATTGAGTTGGTGTCACCAAGGAGGCATCAGTTAGGTGCTTACCAGATGCAAATTCATGACTCGAGTGACACTAGTCGATAAACAAAACCTGTGCCGAAGTGGCGATTGATCATTCAGACAGTTCTGCGACAGATCAGAGCGACAAAAACATCCCTAGGATTTGCATAATTAGGAAGATGCATGTTCTAATACAATGCTTTACAAAAGCTAAGAAGTCAATGCTCACAGGTCCAGTATAGTTGCAGTATATCTGCGAGCAATGTATGCAATTGCCTTTTGATGGCTATATTTCACTCAAATCGGCAAAATCTTCGTATGTCCCAACTGACCCTCAAGAGTGAGATGGCATTCGAATTCAAGCATGCGCTCAAATTCCGTCACACGAAAGGGGACTTTTAATTCAATTCCAGATGAAAAAAGTGAAATGTTATTTAGCCTCATATTTATAAGTTTTAAAAATGCCGCTTGGATTTATCTGCCAACAATACAATCATGGCATGAGTAAGGCGGATGAATTAGATTTTCATTGGTTCTGAATTATGCTTAGTTAGTGCATCAATTTCCAGATGTATCATCGTATTAAATATTAGTTTTCAAAAAATATCGATCGATCGAGTTTACAAGGCTTTCCATCAGAACTCAGTTCAAATTCATCAAGGAGTGGGAGAGCCATCCGAGATGGCGTTGTCAGTTTCCTGACTCTTTGAAAAATTCAATTCGTTCGACTCTTCACCAAAGCACAACTGTATTTTAGTCTTTTGCATTTATCTTTAAGTTACTTATGTGCTTATTTGCTGAAGTACTTTGTCACTCTCCTTTCAGATCTCCATGGAAAGCTGAACCATCCGCATATAATCAAGCTCTACGGGGTTTGCAGAGATGAGCCAGTTTGGTTGGTATTGGAGTATGCCACAGAAGGAGAAGTAAGTAAAATCGAATTACCATCCAATGCTTTTTCACTTGAATGCATTCTTCATTGGCAGCAATAAATGCGGTTGAGAACAATTAGCAAACCTCTATTCTCTATTTTCGATCTACTTCACGTAGTTGTAAACAGTGCTCTAATTGAACAATTTTATACGTTACGAGCCTGCAAATTAAAATTGCTTAGAAGATGTTGGGTCAAACTTTGCCTTTATGAACTAAAAGCTGTCAGCGTTGAGACAAAATGAATTTAAGTAACTGTTGGTATAAGAAGCACATTTTGAAGGTCAATTTGTTAAATTAGAAGACTGAAACAATATGCCAATTCGTTGATTTTCAACTTGACAGGTATTTGGTGTGCATTTCAAATAATAAAAAAGTTCCCTTTCTCACTGCCGATTATTTTATAAGATCTGCTAAGTAAAAGTAGTGCCAGGTATCAGTAAATCCAGCTATAACAATTTCAGTTAATAGTTATATTCCGCAATCTTTAATTCTTTACCTCCTCTAAACAATCCTGCCCTTATTCTATATCTACCGCTATTTTTGGTAGCTAATTTCCAAGTCCATTTGGAAGGCGCATTCCAGTGCTCATCTTGAGTTGAGAGTGGCATCGTTGAGTCCTCCTGGTGGAAGACTCGAATTCGTTGGCCAATTTTGGCCAGTGGGTGTATGCCAACGGAATTCGAACCCATTACCTCTAACACGGCTGATGACCTATTTGTCACCGCTGACCTTTTCGTGTTATTTTAGGATTTTTTGCGTTATAGTGCTCTACCTCAACCTTTCTAACTTGCTTACTACTTTCTTAAATAGAATTGCTCACAATGTTTCCTGGCGAGTTTGTGGTGATGTGTGTAGGCATTAAAATTTCTGCTTCTAAAATCCAATTACTTTGAAGATGCAGCGGGATTAATGAAAATTTAAAAGACAACTGGGACTGCAACTTTTGATGGCACCTGATATTGTAACCGACTATCCTAGGTCAAATTTAGGCAAACAAAGAAGTAGAGTCAACGACTTCTGCCAAACGGAAGATCGATATCTGGGAGCAAACTTGGGATTCTCAATAAGGGTCACCTTGAGAGGGAGTGGCTTAAATGCTTCCTTTTCTCCAGTCAATACCTCTTAGTGTGATGTGGGATAATCGATATGCAAATCCACTGTCGTGATTTACTCGAAGATTTTAATACTAAAGTAATATTATATACTTGTCACAACGAAGCCAAATTTTGTTCATTTCAATTGATTCAAATTTATAATTCGATTTCTGGGGACCTCCTGCATAATGATTCACCACCAAAGCTCCAATAACACCACTGTTAGTTGGTAGAAGGCTAAACTGTTTTAGAAAGCTGGTCAATCCACTACATCCCATTAGCACCTTTAAAAATACATTTTAAACACAAACAAAACAAAAATCATGCAGTTCATTTGCCGTGTCTATATTCATGTGCTTTTTTAATCACTTAAACGTTTGGGAAGTAATTAATTTTTCTGTTCTTTATGTGGGACGAGGGAGGATGGTGGGGGGGAGGGGGGGGTGTAACGAGTTGAAGGTCAACCTACCGCTGGGCCAAGTCAACTGTCAAAAATGTCAAGTCAGTGTGTATCTGCTTTTAGCCTTGTTTGTGGGCGTCCAATCTCCTTAAAAAATCCCTTTCCGCTTCGTCAACTGTGTATCCACCTAGTGCTTTAATGCAAATTAGAAATAATTCTAGAGGCGTTATGAGTTTAGTTGAGTTATGTACCGGAATGACATTAAGTTTCTCCAGAAATTTTTCTTGCTTTAGTGTGCAAACTATTTCTGCCTATTTTGAGTTTGCACGAACTTTGATTTCACCAATGCACCCACTGTGGCCTCACCATTTTTTCATCGTTTTCACACAACTCTTTACTTCCTGTGGCTTCAAGTGCATATTTTGCCTTGTAATGAACATAAATGAACGCATAAATTGCTTCACTTAAGTGAAAAATGCTAATTAAAAGGGTGTAAAGAGACCTCGTCAATATGTTTTAAATAACTGCCCTTTATTAAAACCTTAACAACGTAATGAACCATAATAAAGTTAATCTTGGTGCTTACCAGTTTCCAAATCATCTGATGACTCATACATGATGTGCAAAGATAGTGCTAAAAGTTAGACTAGCTAATTACTGGTTATAACATATTCAAGTAATGCTTGGCACGTATGTTTTTCCAGCTAGTTGTCACGTTTTCTATCAGTGTGTAAAAATCTCTAGTTGAGTTCAGTGTTGGTCATCTCACATGAGAGCAATTAGGAAAATCAGTATATTTAGATGATAAATGAGCACTCTACTATTTTCCGATATTAGGGATAAGAAATCTTATTTTACAGACGTGCTGGTTTCAGTTTGAGATTATATTGAAAAAAAATATTGATTTTTTCAAAAAACCGCTCGCGATTTGAAAATGCGCTTTATTAAGAAGACGCTTCGACAATGGCTATCTCCAGTATTTCTGGCGTCTTTCTTCATTTCCTGAGATAATAAAGTTATTTGAGAGATTAAATCCTAGCATCTTTGCAAGGGATAATAGCAGTAAACTTCACAATAATTTCAGCTTTGGCAAGTCTCGTGGCTTCTTGGCAAGAGTTTTACTGCCAAGTCATGACCAGCATGATGTTCTTTTAGGCACTATATTCTTTCTCTCGAATATAACGGAAGTTTGGTGTTTAATTAGTGCTGACCCGAAAAGTCCACTCATATAATCGTTCAGTGACTAAGATCAATGAAGTATTGGTTTGGGAAAACATATCCTGCAGTCGTCGCCCTTGTGCGAAATTTACATTTTGCTGTATCTATTATCGACTGCCACGGTTTTTACCCACATTGCTGGTTGTGCGCAGGTTGCATTTGATCTTGTGACCTCTAACATGACAGGTGAACACGATGGCCTCCGTGCCACCTGCATGGTTTTCCATTACCTCCAACTGACTGAGATATTTTGACTTTCGATCAACCTAATTTATGCCAAGCTATTAAATATTTAATTGCACCAAATTGTTAATTGGAAGTTGGCATTGGACAAATTAACATATCCACATTTTAAATGGTGCAAGTGATGCCTCAATGGCATAATAAAAGCCAATTCGGCATAATGACATTTGACTTAATTGTCTACAGCTTCGGCATTATCTGATCGAGCGGCAAGGTCGAGTTGCACTATCAACCCTCATTACCTATTGTCATCAGCTCTCCTCCTCGTTGGCTTATCTCGAGGCCTTGAAGGTCATTCATCGGTAATTACCTTTCTTTTTACTTCTCCTTTCTGCAATAATAACCTTTGATCCCTCCTTGCATGTTTGTATTGCATTACAAATTTATAGCGAAATCGGTGTATTTTTTGCTTTCTAAGTTTGCCTTAAAGTAGTTCATGAATTACTAACTTGCATATCTGTTTTGCATATACCTCGAACTGTTGCTTGGAGAATTCATCAGACGATTATCTTTTTAAGGCTCCTGAAGTGACTCAGATATTTTTCAATTTCACCATATTCGTCGTTTCCTACGCACAATATTTGTGTTGATTGGACACCGAAAAAGGGAGCTCAAAATCGCAGTTAATGCCTCCTTCCAGGATGGTCAACTCACCTGCAAAAGTGATCTTGCAGAAAATTAGGGAAACTTGAAGGTAACAGGAAATGAGGCGATATATTTCTTGGGGATTGAGAGAGCTGAGTTTGCTAAATTGAGTACTAACTATAACAAGTATGATTATACCATTCTTGAAATCGGTAATTAAATGGCATGCTGAAGTTTAAAATTGCTTCAAATATTTGTGCCAAGACAGCCGCAAAAGCCAAAATTGCGATAACACTAAGGAAGTCGACACAATCGCTAGGTCTTTTCTGTATACGAATCTACACTTCTTCGATCATTTTACCAATCTGCCCGGAGCGAATTAGTTAGGTATCTTTGAGGAAAAACATGTTGTCTGAACCAATTTATCGCATGGATATATTAATGATAGCGATGAATTAAATATAAAGAGAGTGGAGATAATTCAACTCATTTATTGCTCCCAAACCTTTCGTTAAATCCAATTGATGACTGCAAAGATCTGTTTTCTTCTCTGAATTTCACATCACCTGATGTTTTAGCAGTTTTTTATTCGCTTTTGTTTCACTGCTTATGATTTAAAGAATTTTATGCTTTAGCTTGATGAAGAAGTATACATTTCTTTATTCATATTTTGCGAACTTTCCTGATAAGCCTATCGTCTATACATTTTAAGTTCTCTCGTCGATTTAACAGCCTATGCTGAAGCATTATATGCTGTAGTATTCTGCCAGGTATGAATCAAGAACATGGCAACTATCAGCTCTCAGCTGATCAATAAGTTGCCCATTGGTCTTGAGAATATTTAAGTGCATTCTCTTCTTGATACCGTTGATAGTAAGTGAGTAGATTATTCTCTAACCAGCACTTATATGAAAACGACTTCTTTATAGTCAGCATTTGTTCGATTGCTTCAGTATTCTCAGCCTTCTAACACATCCACTTCGCTTAAGTCAATTTTAGCTGAAGTTATGCTCAAATGATGACCAGCTTTATGTAAGTGTTAATGGGACTTTTTTAGACTAATGGTAACCTTAGAATATAGTTCAATGCCAAACCTGTGTTTAAATAAGTGTTCTCATTTCCCTAGCATTTCATAGGTGATTACCCTTTGAATTAGAATGAGAAGTTTAACCCTTAAAGGCCCTGAAGCACCGTACAGTCCTCTTTCAAAATGAACTCCACTGGTACAACAGACTCGTAACAGGTGTGCGAAAGACTTACCTCCACGTGATGCACCCTGGGCAACGTATACTCATACGGCAAACGAAGTCTATTGATTGGCAGTTGATTTCTGACTTAAAACTACCATGGCCCCACTGTTTGAAACGCTCTTCTGTTCTCCACTCTTCGACTTTCCCTCTCGTCTTTTTGTCACTTTGATGTTCCTTTTCCTCTGAGAAGCCTGAAGTCAGCTAAAGGGTTAATGATAATCATAATAAAGCCTGCCATTTGAAATAAATAAATATAAATAAATACGTTCAATGCGCCTATAGCCTTCGTCTGATACCATGAAAACTCAACACGTTGGTGGCATCAGTCTGCTGTTGGATACGCGTGAGTGTGGTTGGGTGCATTTTTCAAAAAATAATTCTGGAGTCAAAGGGTTAAGAAACCTCCAATTTAATAAATGGTTTATTAAAGTCTCAAATTCAAAGAGATGGTGGTGAATATAATCTTGCGGTCAACTCATGTTTCCTCTTCTTCCCGCCCCTCCCCTCCCCTCCCCTCCTCTCCTCCTCCTCTCCTCCTCCTTCAATCTCCTTTTTACTAGGGATGTGGCTGCTCGAAACGTGTTGGTGGCCAATGAAAGTTGTGTCAAACTGGCTGATTTTGGAATGGCTCGACAGTTGGTACAGGGTGAAGATTACTATGTTGGTAAGTTCCTTGCCCTTTAATGACAAAAGCAGAGAGCTCGCCAATTTAAGGGTTGATAGTTAGTACCTAGCATCTAGGCCAAAGGAGAACACAAAAGTTGAGTTCTAAATAAGGCCAATTGTATAGTCATGGTTATAATACGGAAGAGAATTTGGGAGCAGATACAGATTTGAACAGAGGGGAGGGAGATAAGTGACAGTTGTGTGCCCACGTGTCTGTATATGAGTGGAAATTAAATGACCGTTTACAATCACCTGGGCAAGAACGTGCGTGAGAATATGAACACAGATGTACTTTTTAGAAGAATTATGAAGAATTGCTTTTTGTAGGGAACGTGGTAAAGAAATAATTTTGGAAAATGGGTAGCGTTTTCATTCAACAGGTTTCTGAAGGAGATACGAAACGGAAATATCCGTCTGTTATAGTTAGTAGTTTCTGGATAATTAAAATAAGAATTTGTTGCACACAATGGGGATATTTATATCTCGTTTCGTGAACCATATTTCCCATTCTCCATTGTTAAATCTCGCTTTCCTTGTTGTTGGTTTAGCTGAACAAGGCCGAAAAGTCCCGATCAAGTGGATGGCTCCAGAAAGTCTCAAATCTAGGATCTTCAGTTCTGCCTCCGATGTCTGGATGTTTGGTGAGAAATTTCAATTGATATGTTGAGACGAACTATACATATATTCGCTAATCAGCACATTAGAATTAACACTTTAAAGTTTGAATTGGCTTAGACACTGAGGCTCATTAAATTGGAGAGAAGATGTCGCTGTCTCGTGGTTATGTTAGCGGGTGAAATTTTAAGCCACTTTAGTCAATCGAAATACCATTCTGGGTGTGTACTGAACTAGGTAAATTCGAGAAAATATGAAAGACTGTCATGAAATTCCATTTGGAAAAGTGTTATGCTTGAAGTGTTGGTCATTTTATTTACGTCTTTAAGGAATATCTCTAATTGTCATACACAAACTATGTGTTTCAGCACCCCCCTTTCTCTGTTAGAAGTTACAAGCCGTTCCTAATTCGTATATTTTCAGGGTAAACCTATTAAATCGCTTTCCCAACGTTCAAATTCTGGTGCTTTAGGGCGGACGGGGTCAGGCGGATTGTTGCTGTGGCTGGTACATCTAGCAACAGACAGCACTGAGAGCTTGAGTTGCATCTAACTCATTTTCATCTACTTTGCATATCAGCTCACTTTCTTTCGTAACTCCAAGATAATCCCTAAATACATTCATAAAATGGCGGTAGATTGGAAATGGAAGGCAAGTAATTGAGCTTGAAACTTTAAGCAGTACTGTGTGTAAAACGAGCATTTCACGAGTTTGCTGTTATTAATTCTTATAAACAACTCAAGGTTTAAGATCCACATCAATGTATGGTGAAAAATGGTAAAATATAATGTTTAGCTTGTCAAGAGAGGATTTTCACTAAATCGCTTACTTTCCTTTACTTCCTATTACTTGAAGAATTTCGTCATTACTTCAGGTGTATGCATGTGGGAGATCCTCTCATTCGGCCTGAAGCCCTTCCATAGCATATCGAACTCGGAGGCAGTCGCAGCAGTTGGTCGAGGTGAACGTCTACCACGACCAGACATCTGTCTAGTTAGTCACTACCGTCTGATGCTCGAGTGTTGGATGGATGACCCCCTTCTTCGACCCACCTTTAATACCCTTCAGCCCAAACTCAGGTTAGACTTCATGTTCAACTATGAAACTCTAGAATAGAGTGTGACTATCTGGCGACTTCACCAGCCTTTTAGAGTTTATCCTCATATTGCATTGGCTTGGAGGTGATCATATCGCATTAGAACTGGTGATGGTGGTTATCACGTTATCTAAGGCGGCCCTTCGCAATGATCTATCCAGACTGAGGTTATGGGAAATGGCAAGTTGGGTGAATATGGGAAAAGTTGGAAACTGACGATGATGAGCGCTGTCCGCACTTTATATACTTTCATCAATCTCAGTGTTTCGACCGCATTTTATGCTTTGTTGTGATCTGTGGGGGACGAAGTAACATTTGCTTTGCGGCGTTCACAAAAAAGTTAGCAAGCGCTTTTAAAAATGGTTATAATTGAATTCATAAGCTAAATCACCTTGAATTTTTTTCAACTTATTCCGTCAGGTGCCGTTTTTGCTCCGTAATTGACATATGGGCAATGTTTTCTTTCTTTAAATAAGGAAATATTTTGATTTATCACCAGGCCACCTGTCTACTATAGCAAATATGACAGTAAAGATCAATTTATCGCAAGATTCATATTTTGAATGACAAGCGATAAGCAATTGATTTCCAATAGACGGCTAGGTCGTGTCAAATGGTGCGTTGAATGCGGTCTGGGCTCATTCCAACTTCTCATACATGACTTCTATATGAATTGGTGCGCTGAAAAAATCGAACATTTTCATGAATAAGTAGTACACTTCCTGAGAGGAAAACTCTTTAGCACAGACATCTTAAGTTCAAGTTTTAGTTGCTGGACAATCATGCAGATCTGGTTTCGATTTCCCTGAAGTTTAACTTTGTTCAAGAGGTATTATCCTTATTTGTTTAGTTAATAATAAATCGCATTTTAAGCCAATTTTCCGTACTTCATTGGACTACTCAGACCATGCATTTTTAATTAAAATATATTTTGTAACATCTCTTCATTCTAGACTTACTTTTTAGAGAGATATCAACCGAAGCCAAACGTCTTTCCGCTGAAGACATAGAAAGGAAGCCTCAAAGAAGCTCAACATGTAACTTCTCAATTTTTTATTTAAATTTATTTGACAATTGTTTCATTATATCGCCTCATTTTCAATCAAAGCCAACGGGGATAAAAGTCCCACAAAGCAGTCTTCACCAGCCAAAGATGACAGCCGAATATCCGAACGGCCGAATAATGCTGAAGATCTCGCCTTGAACGAACCCACCAGACCATCAGAATCTGATATTCCGATCCATAGATCGACCTATAGGGTAGTAGAACAGATTTTGGCAATCACAAAAAGGTCAGAAATGCCTTCTATCAAACAGCTCTTGAATTCAGTCAGGGTACGTTCCGGAATGAAAAATTTTATATCGATCTTTTATATGGTTAGCTAAAATCGTCCAGAGTTGAACTGAGCAAACTTGGCAAACTATTTTGTTAACAGAGAAGAGATATTATATTGTCTCCTAACTAGTAGGCTGGGAACTCATTATTTCAGATAAAACGAATTGAGGGTATAGAATGAGTCTAAGGCTCAACGAAGTACAATTTGTGGTAGGCTAAAATATTCGGGAAAGCGACAAGCGTATTGTGATAATAGTTGAATGTGGTGTTCGAAGTTGAAAACTGAGTCAAGGGTGTCGTCTCGAATGTCTTCTACCAGGGATTTACGTTTTGCTTTTCTTGCAATTTTAGAGGGTTGGTGAGCTAATTCGGGCTCTCTTTATCTTGATTCAACAAACCGTTGAAGACATTGATGACGTTTCTCTTGTACGTTTACTATTCCTCTTTACTTTTTGTGAAAATTTTACTCTATAAATATTTAACTTTTAAACCCTATTTTTTATTCAAATAAAATATTTAATGAGTTTCTTTTGAGATTTCTTCGTACATCCTTTTATTACTTTATCGACCAACCATATTCTCATGTTATAGAAATGATCATTTTACCTTTGGCAGAGAATTTTTTAATTTACCCAAATTTAACTTAGAAGTCGTTCGGATATAATCATTTTTATCTTGTACTCACCTTTTTTAAAGATATTTCGTATGCTACTTTTGCGGCACTAAGTAGAATAGGTGAACTCAGATTTGAACGGATTTTGAATGCTTGGCCTCATTGGTCACTGATACTTTATTTCCCTACACTATTTTCTTAAGTCATCCAACACCACGTGAGTGAGAACTTATTCAGAGCCTCCATTGCGATAATATCTCCACTTTTTCCAACTTGACTTTCGGAATATGATATCTTCAACATTCTTTTGTCCCTTTGCCAGACAAAATTCTAATGTAGGTTCTTTCTATGCATAGCACCGTTTCTTCTTCTCGCAGCCAAATTAGTTAACAGAGGTCTTTGAAGAAGTTTTAGTATTTTGCTTTTTCAAATACCGCTTCACTGAGGTGTAACTCAGCACTCCTATAGGATGCCTCCTAACGCGGCGTATGCTTTTTCTCGTCGATGTTCTCCTAATCTCATGTCAATCTTATCAATATGCGGGCGCACCCTGCCCCTGACGTCTTGACAGTTTGTCCGGGGTACTACTGCCAGTGTCACTATGGCGATTGAAATTTGACCACGATTTACGTGAAGATACCTGTTTTCATATTATTTGTCGCTTTATAATAACGAAATATTTTATAGGTAAGGCGATTTGGCCTTTAGTAATATTAAAAATATTAATGGTAATGATATGAGTTTTAACGTCTATTCGGCAAAAATTTCCAAAAAGAATTGAAGTGCTAATTATCTCAAGGCCACCCCTTTCCTTATCACAGATTCCCTATGCAAATTCTCTAATTAGGCCACCTTTTCAGTTGACCACGGATTGTGTATGTTTGCTCAAGGCTAGCCCCATTTAAATGGCAGACGTTATGATATCTACCATTACTCCCTATCCCAATTTAAAAGCTCCATTTAAAGGAGGGAGAAAGGCTTTATCCATAAACTTCTATTTGAGGCTACCGTTGACGTCAAGATACTCTTTTTGATTTGAAAATTTGCTGGCAATCTTGTCTGAAGGCGAGTCAGGCACAAGCACACTAAGTATCGGTTTTCGGGGCCCATCACCCATTTTGGAACACAGGTTTATGTAGTTGGATATTAGGAAAAAATGCACCATGAAGTTTGTGGGATATAAAGATCCATAAGTTACGGGTCGGTATGTTTGCGAATAATGCGTATGTTTTGCCTTTAAGATCTGTTCTTGTGTGAGAATTTTTTCGTAACTCGTTGCCTTGGCGATCAACGTCGGTGTTTTCTCACGCTCACTTTGGTTGGCGCCGTGTTAAAATTGATTTGTGAAATTACACAATCTGGCCTTACTGTTGCCACGCACAAAACGAAAGTGTTCTTTGCTCGAAATAAATTTGACATCTGGCAGAAATCGAGGGCCTAGACACCACGGGATGCTAATGTTACCTCTTTCGTCTCGTAATAACTTCTTTCACGATTGCTTCAAACTTGCTATCGCATCGTATTGTCATTCTTTCTTCGGCTGGAATCAATAAACGTTACCCCACACTTATTTTTGTGAAACGGGTTTTTATATTATTTATTCCTCTAAATACTAGTATATTCCCGCAAGAACTCACCTTGCAAACCTCTTTTGAAGAGATAAACATTCAACCTTAGGCGCACCAATGGAAATGGTCAGTGACCGCCCTGGTTCCAACAATCTGTAGAAATCCACGACTTTGAAATGGAAAGCGGGATTGCTAATGGAAGTTGGAAGCAACGAAGGACAGTCGGATCACTTTGTTTACAAAGAAAGTAGTTGGGTATAGTCTATTGGATGGTTGTCAGGCTTCCACCAAGCTTGATGCGCAAACTAGTTTCGACTAAGCCAATTTCTTACCTGAGATTAGCCTCTTTATGAGGACAGAAGTAGGACGGCATGACGCTTTCTTGGCCATACCATTCTCCAGTTGTGTTTGCGCCTGGGGAGCTGAAAAGCTGGCCTCATTATGGTGCATTGATGAATCAAAGAATCGCTAACCTTGAGACAAGTAGCTGATTATACAATTATTCTTAGCCTTAGTAAATACATCTTTCTCTCTCTCTAGATTGACTCAGCAGAGCGTCAGCTAACTGATTCCTTTCACTACTTGGTTGAAGATATGCGCAAACTCCGTGATTTCCACACCAAGATTGATATTAAAGATGAACTCTATCGAAGGTTCCTTGGTCAGGCCTTTGTAGTAGCCACCGATGCGAGAACCCTCTACCAATCCGTCCAGCAGTGCTGCCAGGCGCACTTTCTACTCAACGCACAACTCTGAGCACTTCCCTCATGTCCCCCTCCCCAACTTTCCCTATCTTCATCTGCTCGAAAATTTGGTTTTATTTGGAAGATTTTGCTACTATTCATGCATATCTGTACTTACTATCAACAAGACTGCACATTTAGGCTATATACTCAGACACGTACTTATTGCATTGTTTCGTCTTTAAAGCTATTCCAACGTTATTAATTTAATTAATAATTGGCAATATTTGAGAACCAATCGAAGATATTTTGTGTATTGGAACAATTAAGGTCGAAATATGGTTTCTGTTTACTCTAAGAATTGACCTCTCAGACAAGAAATCTGTATTCTCACTGCAATTCGAGTTACCAGTTGCATTTTCCGGAAGTTATGGCCTGTTGGTTTGTTAATATCGAGACTAATAGAAGGCGGAGTTGCCACCGCTTTAAACATTGTATAACTTTCATAAGAGCCCTAAGATGTTTGTCTACTTCAAGTCGCTCAATATATTAACAGTTATTAAGCTAACTACTTCCTGCTAAAATGATGAAGTGAAGTGACAAGGCTGATTTTCATAACAACCGCAATTCAGATAGCAAATAAAGAAGATTGGTCTCTGAAACTGCAAAATCTTGTATGCAAATACTGTACAAACCGAATACAATAATGAGATAAGATTATTTGGTACCTTGGCATTGGTCACTGCCTCTATCCATCCGCCTTCCATTATCCTGTTTTGAACCTACAGACAAGCTATTCCGTTTGCCTTCACATCAAAAACAATCGTACAAATAAAACTTCCAGCTTGTCTTGGGTTGTAATAAAATAATAACTCAACATACGTCTTACATTTACAAATTAAGTAATATTCAAAATTCGAATTGAAGATAAACCTACTGTGAGTGAAAGGTAATTTGTCTATGCTACTGATAAATCTCAACTCCGCCACATCCAATCCCTTGTCGACTAAATTCTTCCTGTGAATAAAGTAGCATATCTTGTTACCAGAACTTTCAGAAGCAACCCAGGCGAATTGGCTGAAGTAGCCGACAGGATTCAAGGGCATTACGTTCAGCTACGTGTTCATGCGATAGAAGTTGACATTTTTACAAAACTCAAGCAGAAAATAGAATTAATCATGTCAAACATCTCAATTTCTCCTGATGACAACTCCTCAAAACACCGAAACTAGATCTTTTATTATCACTGGGCCTAATGAGACGACATAATGAGAGATGTCAAACAGGCTGCAAATACCCCAAGGTTGACAGTGCTACCTCAAGAGAAAATTCCACCGATTTCAAAGTCACCGTTGTCCCTTGTTGGTAAGACAAATTGTACTTCAACCCACTGATCTGACCCTAAATGCGACAAATAATCACTTGATACACTTTCATACACCTCTTACTTCTGTTTAAACCATCAAACGCCAATATTTGAACAAGGAAGATTCTCTTGACCCTAATCACAAGCAATCCTCAATAATAGGCAATTAATTAAAGGAATTCGATACCGAGCTGTTCCAAACTGAAACACGAGAACTCTCCACAGAACTTATAGCTCATGCTGATGACTCGAACCCTATGCACGAGAATATTCGCAACTTTCTGACAGAGCATTCTACCATCTCAACCGAGAAACGCAACACGTGCAAGTGAAAAAGGGCAGAATCAACTGCAGCGAATCAACAAAATCCGCACAAATCTATCACTCTACACAGCATCCTTAAACACCACCTACTGCAATAGAGAACCTCAAGATGACAACATCACCTGGTCCACGCCAATCTGTCGCTGGCTTTCAATCTTACCACTTCACTAAAAGTACACAGAACACAAGTATCAGTACTACAGACACAGTAACCATCAACTTATGAACATTTTCACATATTCCATATATACTTTTAACTATCAAGCCCAAGATAGTTGGGGGGGGGGGAGTATGAAGTACACACTGCTAACACGATTGAACTAAGCAATCTCATGGGCGCTTGGCCATTCTGGAACGTTCGGCCGTGATGTTTACCGCACTAGAAAGCAGATGTAGTCACTACTTATGTAATTTTCTCTCAAAGGGCAAAAAATATAAATGAAAGACAATCTTATGAAGATTGGCCAAATTAAATATCAATACCCCCCCCCCTCCCCTATCGCCGCACGTATGACCAAAGTATCAATCTCTGCAGTGGTTTCCAATTCTCTACATTGACTTTTCTCAGTTAAGCTATCTGTTGGCAGACATACGGACGTCCGTGTGATGAGTGCTATAATACATTCGTCCATCGGCTGTCTCTCCTTTACTGAAAGTCCGTCTTTTTTTCCTTTATAAACACACTACTTCCGTACTCTCTCACACTCTCGTGTAACCTGATCCTTCTCATGAAATTCTGCTTACCACTGTCTCCTCACTACATCTAGTTCTTTAAGTGACAAGTAGAAGATGGAATGTGCAGCCTATAGAGTAGCTCTGCAAAGTCGAGGACCTTATAAGCCTATTTACAATATTGATAGACTTCTTGACCTTCTGATGATCAATAAATCTAATTATCATCGTCGTAGAGGATCTCATTAGATTTTATAAATAGAAAGGTGCTAATGTTTTTCAGTAAGTGATAAGTATCCTATGACACAAAGATCAATAAACTATGTCAAATTCCTACATTTAGTGGGGTCACATAGCAATGCTTTCAAGCACTGCAGTTCAAAGGAACGACTGCGCCTCTTTATTTCAAGGAGGACAAAAGAGGAGCTACCGTCACTACCAGCCCCATGTAGTGATACAGTATTGGGAAATCTAGCATTAACTTTTAGTGAAAGAAAACATCAATACCGCGGGTTGGTGTGTATGGTTCAGGTGAAATCATGGCAAACTAAAAGCACAAATTGGGCTAAACTAAATTAGGGAAGAAGAAGAAGGCATAGTAGGAGTAACAGTCCATTTTTCTTTGCATGCGATGTCCCCCGAAGGTCCTCAAGCTTTCGTCTTAGGGAGACTAACCTTGACTAAGTACAATTATTTGACTGGAACACATAATTACTTTTTGACGTGAATATTGGGAACATATTATATGCTTTTTCTGCTGGACTGCGGACCCACGTTGAAATAATAATTCGAACCAGTCCCATGATGACACTGTGGAAACACAGAAAGGGAATTCCATTTTACATTTCGATGTAACCATTCCCAGCTGAAAGTAGAACAATGAATGGCGCCGATGCAAATATACCTGATTACACCGTTCGACAACAAAAACCGTTCTTTCTCATGGATAGTAGTTAAGTTTTGCCTCGAGCCTCAAAGAACTTGCTTTCTTTTCAATTTCACCAAATTCATTGTTTAAGTGTGTCAGGTACAGAGAGGAATTTTGTTTTCTCCCAGGTTTAGCTCATCGAAACTTCTCGGTGTGCCAAGATTAATAATCACATAACTCCTCAATCTCAATCTCTTGTACTATCGTTTCCCTTCCAACTTATTTCTGTGTAAAATATTCGGAACGGCGTAAAAAAACCGGAAGACTCCAGAGAGAATGTGCCTTTACTTGGCCGCATCTTGGCGTGCCGAATCAATCAACCCCACCCCACTTCAAATAAGAACAGAGCAATATTATCTCCAAAAGGAAACGCAACTAATTATATCTATATTTCCTGATTATCTGCAAAAGAGGTGGCGGAGTGTAGGTGCTCGTGCACTGTTACGGGAGTCTCAAAGGTAGATAGACAAAAATCGGGAGAACGGGGGAAAGGCATAAAGAGGAAATGAAAACACACTAGGTTAGAGTCACCTTTGTTATCTTTACTTGCGTGCAAACTAAATCTCAACTCATACTCCGGTTCCGTTTGCTCTGAAATGGGGAAAATAGCCAATGATTCCTAGGAAAAAGAGCTGGATAAAATGGAAGCTGGTTACACAAACCTTGAAGGAGAAGATCTAGCACCAGTATCAGCCCGAGCCTTGATTAATCTCTGTTTCAGACGTGGTGAAGGACTGGGGGTGTTGTGAGGACCTGTCCGATGTGCTTGATTCACTGTTTGATAGGGCGCACCCAAAGCTGAACACCTCTGACCGGCCAATATAACGTCAAACATAGCCAGCTGACCTGGGGCTATTTGATAGACACCTAAACTAGGAGCCCCTATAATCTTTGGCTGCGTTGATGCTGCTGTAGCGAATAGTATGGAATTCATTTCTAGTACATCAGAACCTCCCAACATGGCTATGGTGTCTCTTCGGCGCAAATGTGGCACTGACAAGACCACCGCTTGCCCTCCATTATTTGTAAAAACGCAGTCAAATTCAATACCGTACAAACCGGCATTTCGTTCGCCTGAAGAGAAAAACCATTTTAACTAGTTGCAACTAGTACAGTAAATTCGTGATTTGAGAAAAGGAGGTTAACCTACCAGATGTCTGACCGAAAGCTATAATATCGCCACTTTTAATTCGGAAACCATCTTTAGCAGTGATTCGGGCCTTCTGTTTGAGGGATATCGATGGAAGAGCGAATAGGCGAACTTGTTCTTCACTGATGACAATAAGATGCGGAGGGGGTTGTTGTGAATGGTGAGAGGAAGTGTGGTGACGTGCTGAAAATGTAGGCAAATATATGGCTGAAAATGAAATAAATAGTTACTGAGAGAACTTCAGTAGCGTGATAGTTACAAAAAAGGAAGACTAGTAGACCTACAAGAGCTTATGAGGGGACAGTGGGTTTTGGTGTCGATCAGTCGGAGGGTGACAATCGGCGCTCGATGTTGCAGCTGCACCTGGGTGGCTTGCCGTGAAGATATACGAGCAGGGCGTTTGGGGTCGTCTGCGAAGAGTGCGTATACGATGGCGGCACCTCCGTTAGTACCTGCGAAGAAACTGGCCAGAAGGTGAGGAGTTTCAACTGCGCCGGTGGAATTTCCAGCCGCACTAGAGACAAAAGAGGCAAGAGAACACTTCACTTTTCCACCAATCACTTAAACAAAAGGAATATCAAGCTATGCATACCAATTTGTTATGATTGAAAAAAATATATCACAAGACTACTGGAAAGCTTAAGGGGTGTCTTGAACAACAAATATGTCAAGTAGTTAATGAAAGAGAGGAAAATATATAGTAGTTATGACCACTTGTCAAGACCCCTCACGTGGCCTTGAAAACACCCCATTTGTCGTGGGCCTACAGTTGATTTTTGACGCTGACCCACATACTCTTTCTCCTTGTCTCTGTTTTTCTCCCAATAGACCCTACTATCCAATGTTTTGCTTCCTAGCCACATTGGTGTGTGTAGTGAATGTCAGTCACAGAATGACTAGTCGTATATCTACAAATCTAGATGCTGTCTACGTCTACTAGACAATAAGAGTAATATGAGAAATAGCTCGTCTTATTAGACCGCAGGAAACTACTCAGTGTACTTCGAATTAACGCATAGTAGGACTATTTTAGACCCACATTCATCGCCAGTGTGTTCTGTTCAAATACTCTCCCATTATTAGGAAGTTAGTAAATAACACCAAAGCTGTTTTAACCTAATTAGTGTAGAATCATAAACTCCAATAATGATGCTGACTAAGTCAAGGAATGAAGCTTGTAAAACAGAGAACCTAACCTTTAGAGAAGCCCTATCGAGTGAAGTTTACACCCTCCTAAAATCGCATATTTGATACTAATTTGAAGGTGGGAGTTTAAATGCGAATCGAAAAAGAAACTAAATGCCATTGAGTACGCCCACTTACTCATACATATCAATGAATAATGGCAGACAACGTCCTCTTCTTCCATTAAATAGGGGAGGAGGGGGGGGGGGTACGCAGAAAGTCGAGTGACTTACCCAACGGTGTTAGTCGAGGAGGCGGTTGGAGGACGGAGCCTGTGGTGGAGAGGAGGTCCGAAGGTCATGCAACGGACAAGTGCGGTGTTGGCAGTGGCAGTTGGACGATCACAAATCTCTCGCTCACCACCAGTAGGGAAATGATTCATTGAGACATCAACAGAGTCGCCTTGGATACGAGAAGCAGAAGCCCTTAGACTTCCACGAAGTTGAATATTCCGAGTAGCTCCGGATGTTGACTGAAAATGAGCAGATATTTGTATGAAATAATGGAAGTCTATCACACATTGATGTAAAGATAACCGTCAAATACCGGTTAAAAGCTATTGGCACAGGGCTCTCGCATGTAAACACAGATACATCACAGATGGCCACTGTAAGAAATTTTATTTCCCCTCTCTTTCTCTTTCTCTCTCTCCAAGTTATGAACTAGTAAAATAATTTGCCTTAATCGTCATCTCTTCATATTCTATTACTTTAATAAATATTGGAGTAAACAAGAAGTTAGTAGCTTGACCTGACCCTCAAGATGATGCTTGTTCAATCCAATTTGCCACCCTGTCCACTACCACCCATGAATTAGCTGAATATCAAATAAAAAGTTGCGATTACGACAGGTTTGGTCTAAAACAGCACTGCGTTGGGTGCCTCGTTTTGGGTACGGCGAGGATCATTATAATTGGAGTTATTTAACGTCTGTATAATTGCAGTGACAGACCTATAGATGCTTCCCTCTCATAGATTTCACCTCACCTTATATGCATGCACGCATATAACCAAGTGGCATTGAGCACAACTGATTTGCCCGAGTCTCAAACCTTTCACATACATCACTCCCGAATTGCACTCAAACCCGTAAATTGTAAGCAAAGAAGACTAACCACCACCGATTCGAATCCTGCCTTTCTTCGTACATCTTCGGTCAAGATCACAGTAAGATGATTTCATCTTTACAATTGAGTGAGGCAACAGATTCAACTAGAAATTGTGGTCGGAAGTTACTAATGATACAGCCACTGATGTTGTTTGTCAAATTCTGATGCAGTTTACGAATGGTTCGATTAGTGGGTGGTCCTTTCTATTGAATGGGATTAGGATAGGGATGTGTAGGATGAAGTAAAATGTGAGTATTCCATTGTTTCCTTGTAATCCCCTAAGGAAATTAATTCCAGCTAGAAATCGGTCTGCTCGGTTGACGTTTGCACTAATTATCGCGTTCAGTAAGCGAAGATACACATTCGCTCTCATTATGATAGACGCATTTTAAAACCCAGTCCTAATTCTTGTGATCAGAGAATACACCGCAAATTGTACGGAAACCCAATCTTAGCTGTGATTTTGCTACCTGCGAATAAAAAAGTAAGGAAGGGTTTTCAGGTATATTTGAGAAACCAAGTAAATACAATAAAGGCATAAGATTACTGAATACTAAAGTGGCTTATCAGATAAAAAAAATAATCGACCCGCATTCGTTCCATTGTGACAAAAAAGCTTACCCTAGTGACACTCTTTCTGAGTCCAACTCTCGCAGAATCATTGAACTTCGGAGCTACGGGGGGTGACCCAGCCGTGACTGGTTTAACACTAACAGTTGGAGCAGCCGAGGGAGAATTGATAGTCGATCTTCCCGACTTCATCCTCTTCAGGCGTCTGAAGGAGTCTCGAAGAGAGTTCTTCAATTCCCGTGTCCGTCTTCGAGCCCACCCATCACCTATCGACGCTTCCTCCAGCGCCTCCGCATTCGCTGGAATAGTCGAGTGATGGAGAACGAGGTTGGCAGTAAAACTTCTACCAGTTGCTTGTCCTGGTGCCTCCTGTTTGATGTGTAGCAATGCGAAGCCGTGGGCTGATCCAATGCCAACTAGAACTCCAAAACTACTCTCTGAGGCATTCTGCTGTTGGTTGCTGCTACCACCTGATTTGTCGTTGAGTTCACAAACAGAGAGACAGGTTACCGGAGAAGGAGGTTGGCAGAGAGCAAGAGCAATTGGGAAGAGACTGTTGCCTAGTAGACGCTGAGACGTGTCTGATTGCTGTTGACGAAGCTAAAATCACACAATGAACTCCATTACTGCAAGGGAAATGGAAAGTAACAGGAGTGACGACGTCAGAACTGGGCACTCCCTAATTGGCAGTGACAGGAAATGACTCAAATTGACATCCTGATAATTCAATGAAGCGATATTTTATTGCTAGGAAGAAATAGAATGATCTTTTTCTCTCAACCCACTGCTGCTAGAAATATGTTAAAAATAACAGCTTCCATTAAATCGTGCTTTCCTTCTATTTGCTAACCCTAGGCTCCTAACTGGAAACGAGGAAGGGCGTTAATTAGCAGGACAATTACAAAGTCACTTTCTTACGCCTATGCTTACTACTTCAAGCCGTAAACTCAGATTTAGGTCCAAATAGCCCGAAGCTTTAGGTGTAGAATGGATAATACACATTCCTTCGATACGACATTAAAAAGCCCGTTTTTATAGTTCTGTACTGATGGTCATGCATCGACCCTCAAACTCATAGGTCAGTGGTAAAAAATTGAAAGGGAATTTGGCTCACGAATACACACACAGCTTGCGAAGCCTATTCAGCTTATCTTTGGAGTCTCGTCTTTGACCCTTCTTTCGAAGCAGTGGATATAATGAGTATGCGTTCATACAGTGAAAAGAGGAGACAAAATAGAAAGGCAAGTAATTGCTGATGGGAACATTGAATTTCATAACCGCAAATTAGCACAACAATAAAAGATTTCCCGACAATCAATACGCTGGCTAATAATCGAAGCAAGGCTGGTTATCACTAAACGAAGACACAAAATGAAGTTTTTACGCATTTCACAACTATACGATCGGTTTAAACAGTAGCTGTCAATTTGGTATCACCTAAAAAATAAGCAAAAGACTTACAGTAAGTGGAGCATGTCCTTTCCATCTGAATCCAGGCACCTCTATCGCAATAGGTATATCGAGAGTGATCATAGTGGGTTTGCTTGCCAATATTTGCCACACTGATACCTGAAGTTATTAAAT
Organism: Rodentolepis nana; assembly: GCA_900617975.1. Lineage (NCBI taxonomy): Eukaryota > Metazoa > Platyhelminthes > Cestoda > Cyclophyllidea > Hymenolepididae > Rodentolepis > Rodentolepis nana. Next base: position 1,678 of record UZAE01000004.1, on the reverse strand, counting down.
GAGCGGGAGAATAGCAGGAAGTGAAGGCGATGAAGTATGCGATGAAGAAAAAGGGAGAAGAGGGAAAAAAACTAACCTGTCCAGCTGCACCTCCAATCACGAGCGTTCGGTCCACTAATTGAATGACCTTGATAGCGGCTCTAACATCATCCATGAATGGATCAAAGAGTCCGACTAGACGGAAAGGCGGCCAGGGCTCCGTTTCACCATCAACACCCCGATTAGCATCCTAAGGAAGGACAAAGTCATGGAAATCAGTCCCTTACCCCTAAAGAATCAGGTCCAAATTCACCTTCAAAGAGAGATCCAGTGAAAAGACTAAAGATTTTTCTAGCATAATAACCGGCTCCGAGTCTCCAGAATTGAACGACACCATTTTCGTGACCGGTTATTAAAAGGTCATTTGAGGGTATCAAGGAATCGTTATTGCAATTGGGTGATCCCATACCGTAACCCCCTTTAATTGGCCAGGGACGAGTTGAAATGCCTGGAGCATTTGGAGCCCTACCAGCGGCATCTCCTTTTCCACTGATCGATTCGAGACCTTCCAAGAAGACAGGATCGACCTGAGTGAAGAGGCCGTATGCTGTGAGAGAGGAGGCGTGGAGACAGTTGAGGTAGGGGAGTTCAAAAATGGGCCATCCCGGGGTCAAAAGGTCAACGGCTACGAGTTCCTCCTCACAGAGCACCTACAGAAGTGAATACATCTATAGTCATATCCACCGCCAGATGATAAATAGAGACCACTTAATGCCCATAGGCAATACTTTTCCCGGTGGCGATTGAGAGGATAACGGAGGAAAGACTAGGCCTGTCGAAGAGCGCATTCGAGTAATGCAGCGTACAAACCGAAAAATGTGTATCTCTAATCTCTCTCTTAAAAGCAGCAGGCTATCCTTGTTTATACATATTTCGAGTTTAGTAGAAACTATTTGGTTGATAGTTCTCTGGATTCTTGAATTGATTTTGTTTTAATCCGGGGGTTATTCTGCTATAAGCGATATTCACTTTTAACCATTTTAGAAAATCAATCGGTGAAAGCATACCGTATATCCTGGGTGATCAATAAGCAAGTAGCAAACACTGCCTAAAATACATTATATTTCGAATAGAAGAGCAAACAACCTGGGAAGCACTTGGAAAAACGATTGAGGAAAGGAGCCTCTTGAATTACTTTGGTGCGAATAGTTCTCCGTATCTCTTGATTAACAGCGATGGAAATCACTTCTGAGTCCGGCACGGAGCTAGTCGCGGTGAGGGGTATTTTGAAAGATTTCACCAATTTCAACCAACAAATCCTATCAATGCTCTAACATCTGAGCTCAATTTTTTTAAATTCAGTTATGTTACTTGTAGACAATAAATGAGGCGGGGTGTGCGATAGACTTACCTCCACGTGGTGCATCCTATGCAACGTATATTCATACGGCAAAAAGTCTATTAACTGGCAATTGACTTCTCACTTCAAACTACCACCACCTCACTCTATGCCATATTCGACTATTTCCACAGTACTCTTCTTACCTTTTTTCTACCTTTGTGTTTGTCTCTTACATCTTTGAAACACTCTTCTGTCCCCCCCCTCTCGACTTTTTTCAATTTGATGTTCCTTCTCCTCTGTGAAGTCTGAAGTCAACCAAAGGGCTAATGATAACCATCAAGACGCCTGCCATTTGAT
>UZAE01000003.1:0-71000 GCA_900617975.1 Rodentolepis nana | reverse complement strand
CTTTTCTCTGTCTTTGTGCCTGTCTGTCTCCTCTACATCTGCGAATCACTCTTCTGTTCCCCCTCCCGAATTGTTCTCATTTTGACTTTCCTCCATCTGCGAAGCCCAAAGTCAGCTAAATGGCTAATGATAAATATTCGAAACGCCTGCCATTTGAAATAATAATAATAATTTTCTTTGATATTGTACTGCGGTAGAGAGATATGGCTTGGGGGGGCTAATAATATTAGTCTTTATTTCAATAATTGCATATATAGAACTCTCAATTTGTGAAGACCTGATATGTGATTACATGGCCTTTAGAGTTTAATATTGGAAGGAGTGAAGGGTACGATGGACTTACCTGGGTAACACTCTCTGGACAACGTATACACAAATGGCAAAAAAGGTCTATAAACCGGCAGTTGACTTCAGATTATCATGATCAGCCTTAAACGAAACTCCAATTAAAGAAATCGTTCCTGTCAGGGCGAATCACAACTTCTACAGATCCTTCAGTGAAATGCTGGAGGAATGTCACAAGACAAGAAGATTCAAATCCAGAAAATCCTACATACCTATGATATAGACATAAGCACAATCATGGTGGCCAACCATACGGATGATAAACTCTAATACTATCAATTCCCAGGTTATACCTTATAATATTGGAGGGGTTACAAGTATTTTCACTACTGGGTTCAATTGGATTGTCGCATGTAATTAGTTTTCTCACTTCCGAGAATTCATTCGTTCATCTCAGTGTTCTATAGCCAATTGGCTGGATGTATGGTCGGCATGTTTGGAGTCAAGCAGGGATTAAATATGATTAAATAATTTTTTTAAGGTTTCGTTCCTTAACATTAAACCAATTTTTTACATTTTTTTATATCTATTTTCCTTTTGGATGAAAATTAAAGTTCACTAGTGTATTCAACTTAAGGGTCTGAATTATTAATTAGATTAGGGAAACAGCTGTCAGTTTTAGCAGTTCATTTTCTAACTTGGCTATTGAACAAAAAATACGGATGCATTTTAACGATTATGACAATCTAAACAGAAGTCAATAATAGTTCATTGGAAATAAATCACATTAAATCTTAAAATATGATTCCTTCTAAATTCGTTTCCCAACGACAAATTACCTCTTGTTTCAAAGATATTTGCCATGAAATATGCAAAATTTATTTAAGTGGATTAAAATTTTCTAGTTGTTACGGCCGTAGTCTGACCAAAACTCAAAGATTCGACAATTTTGAGTTTTATGAAAACAAGGGTATTCAAGTTTACATTATTTTTTTATTTTATTTCATATATTTTAAAGTCGAAATGAGGAATAATCAAGAAGAGAGCTTTGTACAAAAAATGCAAATAATAGAACGATAGGCATAATTTTGTTATTATTGTATTCACTTTAGGGGAGGGGAGACAAATTGATTGATAAAATCCAGTAAAAAACAATCCCAATAGCACGTGTTTTTTGATAATTGACCGTTAAGACGAAAATATGAGTCAGTAGATAGGCATTGTATGGATGACTGAGTTGATAATTTAACCATTGTTGAACCAAATGAGATTATTTAGTGTTGTGTTGATAAAGCTTACTGTTGCCTTCATCACCCCCCTCTGAAACCCTTAACGCACAATTTAGTGCCTTTACCAAAACTATCAAGACACCCTTTCAACAAAGGGACGGATCTTTAGCCATGCATGCTACCCTTGCAGAATTATCCAACTCCAGCAGTACAGAAACGTTATTTCAAATACCACAACATTCAAAACCTGCTAAATGGCGGTATTATTTCTGCCATCCATGGGGCGACAAAATTTATAAATCAACATTAAAATATGCCAACCGTCATCCTAATAACTTGCAAAGAAGAGGTGGGGATCAAATTAGTGTTCAGAAGAGAGGTTATCTTTTTGAAGCTTATTCGAATATATAAGACAAACAACTTCGCTTATAAGTAGAAAGTACTAGAGGCAACGGACTTCCCTACGATAACTTAGTTGCCCCTCTATGAATTTCTAATCACATGTGTTGCACATTATTCTTTGTCAAAAGGCAAAAATAAGATTAGTATTTCAATAATTAAATCATAATCACTCAGACGCCTATACTAATCTTTCCTCACCTAATTGGCGCAATTAAAGCAGTTCAAAAGATAACTACGCATGACAAATAAGCCGGAAAATATTTAGAAAAAATGACTTGCTAATTACACATCACTTCGGCGATTAATTAAAAGAAATTCGTTTCTGACAAACACACTAGCTATTTGATTATACGATCCAAAAGGAAATATTCCTCCGATTCTTTCATTGGTGAGCTGGTTTGGAATTCAATGTCGGCATAAAAGAATTCAATCAAAATCTTAAATTGTGCACGTTTAATTTTTTCACGTTGTAGAGGTGAAAACACTGGTAAAAAGTTCTTTCATCTCCGAAAATGACCGTGTTAGCAGATTTGGATAAGAATTTGATCGATGCTTGGCATATCAAACTCTTATTTTAGGGTAAAATTGCTTTCTTAATTTAAAGTGAGCACAATTTCCTATAAAGCTTTTTCTAATCATATGATCAAGGTAATGTTTTACAAGGCGCACTGAATTCTTACCGTTACATTTATCAAAGTCTAATTTAACTTTCATAACTCATCTTTAATTTAGTTTAGATTTCATTCTTGTTCTAAAACAATTTCAGTCCGCAATCCATCAGGTTAATGGTAGTCAATTTAGACAGAAGCACTGAATATTGTTCAAAATAAATTTAATTTGCCAAGATGCTCAATTATGACTTTTGCAAGCCTATTAAAATTAGTTTCAAATTGAGAGACACATTCACGCAAAATGATGTCACACCCACCTTTATAAAGGCAAAGTTTTAAGACGACACTCGAGATCACTTGACATATGAAGCATTTGAAATAGGGGGGGGGGGGGTTGGGGGAGGGGATTGAATGAGTTCGTACTCGTTTCTTCATTTTTTTGCTTTTCGGTCTAGTAAGGCAGAAAATTTTATATTTAGAATCTACTAACACCTTCAACTTTCTAATATTTTGTGTAAATTTCATTAGGTAAACCGTAACGACAGTTAGTAGGCTTAGGTAACTAGATAAGCTCTTATAGTCGATTTAGCTTGGAATCGTTTGAAATGGATTTACTCCTTTGAAAAGCCAAATTTTAAAGAATTAACTAAAGGTCCTCCAAATCATTTAGTTCATGTCTCGCTTGGTTAACAGACTGTATTTCCATGCTTTTGTATGAAGTAAAATTACGTTGTCTAATAATTTTATTGAATTTGTCAAAAATATTTACTTTTGATAGCTACCAGAATAAGTGCTATTTTTTAATCCATTTTAGTCTGAATAGCTTTATTTGCCTTTGGAAAAAATGTTGCTTTAATTTGCTGCTTGTTTAGTTACCATTAAACAGCCTTATCAGTAATCTAATTTGTTTGTCATTGAATCAGTGACTAATCTAATACGCAAATCAGTAAATATTCCAAATATGCATCCATCTCATTTGCGACCAGCTTTATGGTTGATTAGCCTCCTGTTCGGTCTGTCTATTACTGGCATCCCACCTAGTGAAATATCGTTTTAACATTAAATTTCATTAACAAACACATGTGTATGCGACTAACCGTTAGCGCCATATATTTTTACATACATTCTTCTTCAGCATGTGCTAATATGACTTTACGTTTTAATATTTATTTTCATACTTATACTAAATTGATGTCGTTTGGCTTTCTTTTATTCGACTTTTGCCACTCATATGATATGCTGTTAGCACACTAGTGTTTATAATAAATTTATAATCTGTCTGAGCGCGTGCCTTTTAAAATCGAATGATCATTAAGACGTAAACGTCACCAGCTTTTCATGAATGTGAAGAACACGGCTTTAAATGAAAGGAAGAGAAACAATGATAGAGTTGTAGGAAGAAAAGCAGCGTTAACACGCCAATACTGTACGTGTAAGTGCTCACGTAAAGAACTCTGGCTAGAGAGGTGATTTTCTGTTCTATCTCAAGTGTGTGAGTCAAGCTGTGGTTTTCTGAACTTGTCAGACTTAGAAGTCATTATACTGCTGACTGCATATCCTAAAATCTTTTGCAATCTTAAGTGAGTTGAAGCCTTCCTTTACGAAAGCAATGCATGTCGAATAAACTTTAAATCGATTCTGATACTTGCCTATTGCTGGGGAGGTTTGAAACAAAATACCCACCGTCCATAACCCACCTCACATGACCATCTTCACGTATTTATTTTAAAGTTCTCTCTGTTATTAATGTTTTTTCTAAAAAAGGTCAATAAGCAATAAATTTGAACGAATCTAGGTGGTATTAACTAACCCGAACAACGGCTTTTGCAATTTCCTCCTAATACACTTTACTACTTATATGGAACAGATAGGAATTAAGTTATTTAAAAAACTTATTTTGTTGCGACGGTATTATTCAAAGTTCAAACTCAATGTTTAACGACACAATTAAAAACTGAAAATGCGCTGAAAGAATGCTTTTACATGATCTCCAAAATCATTTCAATCACGTCTCAGTTTAGATGGTTTCGATTCCAATTGGGTTATATGAATCGATCAACGTCACTACATTACCTCTTTTGCCCACATGAAATTCTTGAGTGGAATTCGTTGATTTGCATTCACAATATATAAATCGCTGTTTTTTCCTCTACCCCCTCGCCTTTGATAATCTGCACTACAATGTACTCTGCTTCTCGATTCGATTAGAAAAGCCGCTGTCTATTGACAGACATTATTAGCTCGTCTCGCTTCGTAACACCATTTCATCACAGTCGGGCCGATGGAAGCTTATTATTTAGAACTATTCTGCAATTTTCAGATAAATTTGGCCTATCTATAATAATCGAAATATACGAACGCAATGCTTTCCTCACTAGTCCGCATGACTTCGTTTTAATAGGTCCCACCTAATTAGAAAAATTAAAGCAAACCATCGGGGTTACTAATAATGCCCAAAAATGAATTTCAAGTATATTAAATACTCTCAGAAGAGTCATTTCGCTAAACTGCATAATATTTAGGCTTGTCAAGTATCCGATAAATGACTAATTTACGATAAAAATGTATAGTATTATTGGTCAAGGTTGTAACCCAAAATTAATTCAATCTTACATGACTTAAATTAGTAATAAATACTTTTATCAAACAGAATTCACATTTAGTTCTAATTTTAATTTGACTATTTTACAGAATCGGAAATGATAGATCTTCGGAATAAAATATACCGTTGTGGCGGATTGCTACCTTAGTAAAGCCTGACCGACTCAGAAATCTCTATGGCAGATTCTCCTACATCTAGCTAGACTCCCAGAACCAGCTAAGCTATAGCCCAGCTATAAAGGAAACAGACGTGTAGCACGGAGCACATTTATTCAGGACGTATATTGGGGATTAAGTGTGCACACACAGGGAGCTACTCATGATCAGGATGGGGGATTAGGTTAAACAGAGGTTGATGATTGGTCACTGTTTGTACGGTCGCACCTCCCAATCCTGGCGTGCAGGCATGCGAGACACACAAAGCGATAACGTGTCCCACACCGTTGTACCGAAACAAAGCAAGAACTTGTTAAGCTGAAAAAGCTATATAATTTAAAACAGAATTTGATAGTTCAAAGGAACAATAAATCCTTCTGTAAAATTTATAATCGCAATTAAACTTGGTTCATTTTCGTTAATTTGACCGATACGACTGCAAAAATTACAAACACAGCTTGAAATTTTAGAAAATCAGGGCTGATTGTGTTTGGGAAATAGTTTCTGCTGATGCATTTTCGATACAATTTTTAAGGAACTACTTGCAATTTGTTGCTGGTTATTCAACAAGAAATTGCGCATCTTTAAAATGTAATAAAGACAGATCATTACATTCAATTTTTGAAATTAAAATTACTACAGCAATAAACAAGTTGGGTTATATATATAGTATAAATGGGAACAGATGAGACCTATCTTCTTATTTGTTTCCCCAATTTTTTGGTGTCATAATTTATCCACACTAGTCAGTGTGTAATTCTTATTAAATGAAATTACATAAGCCTTTCTTTTAACCGAACTGGACTCAAAATATCTACAAGTTATTGATAAGGGTTTAACAGTCGGCAATAGGTTTAATACAATGTAAATTTAACTAGTATTGAAGTAAATGTATTGGAAGCACAATAAATAGAAAGCAATAAAATTATTTTTTGCACAATTATTGATCTATACGACAAGAGGAATAAATTCGACTCGAAGTATTGAAACGAAATTAAAACCATGCTAGAACTCCTGTCGCTATTTCATCCTCCATACAGAACATAAACGTAGAGGTAATAAAAATGGCTTCCCCAACTGTTCTAAATTGGCCTAGTTTACGATACCCAATAAATTTTGAACGCTAAAACGGCAAGCTTGAAGCTTTCAATTTCGAAAATTTGACCATAGGTCATAGCAAAAGTGCATGGAAATATCGACAAAAAACCGTCTAGACAAATTCTGAGCCACTGACCTTCTAGATGAGTAGTTTTGGGTTTGCAAAAACAGAAGATTATTGGTTTTTATGAATTCATTTTAGTAGTTAGTTATAATTGATAATTAATTAAAAGTACGCTTCATAGAATAAATGTAAGTATTTTTCATTCATTAATGTGCTCTTTGCTTAAGAACCCATGCTATCAAATCGTTATATCTAGTATGATGAACTTTCATTCATTTCACCATATTTGCAAAAGTATTAGTACAAAATATTTTTTCGAAAATCATTGGTTCAGGTGTTAGCAGCTTCAACAATGAATTTTTTTCAGGAGATTATGAATTGTGTGGGAAACTTCGGAATTGATGATTTCTAAAAAGGTGTTGAGTGCTCAACGCCACCAATGCTAGGCAAAAAAATCTCAGCACACCCGAACATTCCCGAAGGTGCAGTGATTGCGTGCGGTCATGAATACGGAGACCTCTCAACCAACCAGCAATCAACACTCGGTGTTTCTGCTATAAATGCAAGCAAGATGCGCTCCCTTTGGATAGCATTTAATTTCGTTATATTATTGCTCCTTCTAATTAATCCATCCAAAGTGGATGTGGAGGCATAATTCATAACTCTTTTAGCTTTCCAACAAATTTGATGTAATGAAATTTCCCACTACATTGAAAAATTATGAAGCTAAATCAATTTGTCAACAGTAAATAAAAATCGCTAGCTTTATCCCAAGGGTTTTTTTAAAATTTATACGTGGAGTATTTTGTCATTATAAATTCAGTTGAATTCCTTTTGTGAATGTGGCCAATTCAGTGCTTCTCAAGCTCAAAAAAATTAGAAAAGCTGACATTTTGATACCCTGTCGAAACCTCAGTCTCCCTTTCCGTCCCAAAAAGATATGATGCATCACTACGTGATTCATTTTGCCCGTTCACTCTATTTGCGTCATTTATTGCTTAGACAAGCCCCATTAAAATGCTTGCCAAATGCACATTCTCCAAAAATTGCGGTATAGGTAACCCATTATCAACTTAACTGTATAATGACTTAGTAAAACTGCCGATAAAAGAATAAAAAAAATAGGAAAATGAAATTATTCAAATCTAACATGAAGTGGGATCTTTCCACATTAATCTGTAAAGAAGCCTGCAATTGTGTGAACCAGAAGTTCAAGCTTTCCAATAAACAACTCGGTTAACTTGCCTTTAGATTTCTTTATCCATCAGACAAATATAGGCTACAAAAGCGTCAGCTCCATTTGGCGGATATTAACCGATTTCGCCTTCGCGATCGACCACAACACACACGAAACGTTAATTTCATAACTCGTCTCCATGACTAAACACTACCATATATTTAGTTAGTCCTAAAGATGATAACTGATTTTGTTAAGCCTAACTTAGTCAAGATATTAAAGTACCATATAAATAGTACTGTAGTTAAAGAAATCCTCCCCATGACTTATAATTTAATATTTTGTAGCATGATAAACTTACGTAAGCAAATCAATATTTCGTACTTACTTTGATTTGTCAGAACTGTATACTATTTGGATTTTTTGTTACAATGGCGTTGTAGGTGGACAGGTTGAAATATGATACATATTATCAATCATTCGAATAAGGATGTAAAGATTTTCCAAGCGTGACCAAAATCTGTTTTTTAACTTGTGCTTTACTTTGTGAAGTTACTTCTCTGTTGGGAATACGTAACTACTTTCTTATAAGAAATGCAATTAAAAATTGTTACAGATGTCTAAAGGTGATATCAGTGTCCTCAACAAGAATTCAAATGAAATGAACGAAAAGGAAAGGAAGGCAAATTAAGAAACGAATTTTATGAGCATATAAACTGAAGTGCACTTTTCAATTAATATTTCAACTGTCTTCAGAAAATCGAGAAATCCAATGGGGTTGCACAAACGTTAATAATCATACAAATGATCACTAACGTGGCAAATATTAAACTACATTGTCCAGAAAATTTTTATTTTTTCTGTCAAATTTGCGTAATTAGTCATTATCTGAATGATTTACTTTAAATTAACGTAAAAATACTCTTTATTCCAAAGGGATGCTGTAAATAAAATAATCAGTTCATCTGATTGGTTAACCACATTAGCCAGTCAGAGCCTGCCAATAAAATCTCAAAAAAGGCAGCTATTACAGTAGCCCAGTAACAAGTTACAGATGGAGATGCACCGTTCGTCCGAATATTTCTCTATTATACTTTGGTTTCTTATTTTAATACTTCACTTGGGTAAAGGGAAGATATTAATCTCAGGAACCAGAGAATGGGGAACGTTGTGCAAGCTGAATAAAACTGAATTTCAACCAGAAATAATAAATCCTCAAAACACTTTGTCATCGCTTTTTCCTGCTTTACGAAACCTGAACAAAATACCAAGTAAGCCTCCCCTTGAACCATGTTGTTTTCCACGAAATTGGGAAGCTTCTTTCATCGTTCATACAAGACGAATTGGAAGAGCACCGAAAAGCAATCGTTGCATCTACCGCATACGTCGTAACCCACTCAATTCCTCCGAATTTGAAGCCCTAATGATTATTGGTCAGAATGTATACTCCAATAGTATTTGCCACGACTGGAAAGGACCGAGTATTCAAACATGTCCAAGAGATGAAAAGATTTGTCTCCAAGTTCCATTTGTTGGGGAACCACGGTGTATTTCGGAAGAAAATGGATTTAACTACATACCTACGAACGAAAGTCCACAGAAAGAGATGTGGTTTACGGACTCTAGAATTCCATCAGGAGGTATTAATAGGCATGTCTACATCTTCTCAAGAAAGTATAAGATCTGTAAATTGGAGCAATATGAAGTTCTTACCGGACAGTATGTAGATTCACGAGCCAACTGTCGCATAATGTTCCTGATGGATGAGGTATTCATTCCAACCAACGGGAGCTTTATTGTCAATTTTAACTATAGTATTACAGATGGTTTATTTCGTTGTTAGAGGACTCCTTCGTTGAATATTTCTCTACACCTAATCAAATTTGTACTTTCCAGCCTGAAAATGCTAATAAATGGAAGGGCGGAAGTCAACAATTAAAATGATATTTTTTTAACAACTTCCGTTTCAACCTCCATTGAAATACTGGCGCCAACTGGAAGGAGAAGCTTCAACATAGAAAAATTTTATTAAGTAAGGCATCTTAAGAAAATTATCAATGGAGATTTTTCATTTGGATTGCCTTTTTTAACTGGTTCGTACTTTGATATTGTTATTTGGTAACCTAATGCAAAAGTGGCTAATAGTCTTTCCAATCAACGAAATGACTATATATCGAATGATACTTTGGCAAAAATAATAAGCAAGCAAAGAGGTTGTTTTTAATACCATTAAAATTTTATAACATGCCTACTAAAGATACAATAATTGAGAAAATGTGTGTTTACCGATTTACTTAAAATTTACTAAATGTATCAGTTCAGCCATTATTTTGCCCTTGTTATAGTCCTTTTATTTAATAGAATCTAAAAATGTGGGGTGTTTTGAAATAAATTGAAAATTGGGAAAGATTTTGCGAGACTGACCTAGTATGCCTATATATATGTATATATATGACCAGATTTAAATGACCAAGATTTAAGCTGGGGCAATTGAGAAATGAGTGAGAGAGGAAAGAAGGAATATGTGAAGAGAGGATTGTGATGAATAGGAGGAGCGATGTACAAAAGAATGATTGGCCGAATTTGAGTTCTTTGTTCATTAATGGTGAATTAGCAGTTAGGGCAGGGACCTGAGTCAACGGACTCGTATGTACCTACAAGCTCTATCACTAAATTAGAATGTCATTGAATCTTTTAAAATGAATTTAGTCATGCTCAGCTGGGTTTTCCTGTTTCCATTTTATCCTTATTTTATACACCTGGTTGGTTATTTAGTTTTCACGCCGTACTACCCATTCAGGTAATATTTGGGGGGATTACAAATAACAAAAAGACCCATTTTTCCGGCAATCGAAGTTTGCCCATAACAGCTTGATCTTCAAAAAATGGAAAAAAGAAAGCATAAAATAGCGCATTTGGGGGTGGAAAGCATTTGAAACAACTTAGGAAAATTTATGTTGCGGCAATATGTACTTAATTTGGTTTTAAAAATCCCTCCACATCAGTTCAGCTAATGCCATATTTTCACTATAAACTAAAAGCTACTAAACGCATCTATTTATAGTATCATTGATCTCCTTCCCTAGGGTTAGTGTCGAATCAATAACTACCACTTATCAAATATTAGTCTCGATCCATAAGAGCGATAATCCCGATACATTTATATTGCGTGTTGTTAAAGCATTTCAAATAGATTTCGGACTCATCTAAGATAACTCCATTCAAAAAGAAACTTTAAAACTGTGCAGTGTACCAACCGTATGTTGGAAAGGGTTAAGTATGTCTCTACCAAGGGTAGAGCGACAACCCCCAGTCAAAGAATTGATGAGAACTCTAGAGAAGGAATTGATGAAAAGAGGGTGGATGGAAATAAACCTATTTCCCGATTCAATGATCTGTCACAAAAAAACATATCCCCTTCGCCGAATATGCTCCAACCATGCAAGTTGACAGTAGGGGTGGCAGTGCTGGGAGATAATAAAACAATTTAATTCATAATTTGCTGAAATGAGATTAAGAGAGAAATTGGGAGTGAAAACGGGGTCAGCTACAATGTTATTCTTTATACTCAGATTTATTCTGCAATCTTTTGTGATTCATTCAATGTTGAAATAATATCTTAGTATAGATCCTAGTTGCGAATTTCTTCGATTGCGAGATTTCCTCAGGTTTGCCTCACCACTTATCTTTTGAGTCAACATTTAAGTCCAGATAAATGAAAATAAATGCCATTTACAACCAGTGAAGTTATTTAAAAAGCTTAATTTAGTACGATGCATAAGCAAGATACCCTGATAAGGGAAGACAACCTTTAAACAATACCGCGTTCCCCCCCCCCCCACCCCCACCCTATAGTTGGTATAAATGAATTACTTTAAGCAACCGCTTACAAGTGGACACTGGAATAGACGCATACAAATCCATGGTTAAAGTAAACAAACAAGTCACAAGTCTTAAGTTTAACAGTTCTATCATGGCTGAAACACCGTTGCCTAAAGGCAATCTTTGACACCATCAAATGTATCAGTCCCTAAAACACAAGAAATCCCGAATTCGAATATCTTACATTAAAACTCAGCTTCAACAAACCAAGGAGTTCGACCCTTCGTTCCGATTTCAAAAATAAGTATACTAAGTTGTCATAAGAGATTTTAAGTAAACCAGTTTATTCACACTTTTAACAAAAATGAGAAAAATAAAAACAAATATGTTATGTCAAATGCTCTAATTACAAGATATCTAGTGCCTACAATTTGAACCAATCAGAGCTTCCAAATCGGAGATTGAATAAGGCACACAGGTACTCAGTTTTTCAGCTTTTCCTTCAGTAGTAAAAACATAGTCATCTTCATGTCGTAGACCCATTCCACGGAATTCCTCAGCAACAGGCACTCTCCCTCCAGAACCGGGGAAGTAAATTCCCGGTTCAAGGGGAAATACCATTCCGGGCTCGAAATTGCGGCCATAGGAAACACTACTTGTATCATGTACATCCATTCCAAGATAATGGCCAATATGGTGTGGACAAATAGCCGCACCAACCTAAATTTATAGAATTATGAAAAAATCTAAGTATACCTTGCTAAACTCCTTTTCACTGACACGAATAATCTTCTCTTCGTTGAGGTAGTATGCCAATCTCCTCACCATTATACCATAGAGTTTTTCTAGGCTATAATCAGGACTTGCAACTTTCTGGCATTCTGATTGAACTTGAATTAGAATCTCAAGGAGAAGTTTTTGATTACGTGAAAAGACACCTAGCTAAAGGAATAAGCGGGGAAATTAGACCTTGCATACCGTTTACAGGCCAAGTTCGTGAGATATCAGCAGTATAGCCCTCGACATCACATCCCACATCCATTAGAACTAAATCGCCGTCCTCGACGCGTTCAGAATTCCTTAAATAGTGAATTATATTAGCTCGGTTACCACCAGCAACAACAGCTGGATAACCTAAACCACTTCCCAAGAGGGAGGATTCGAACTGGAATCGAGCAGACAATTCAGCCTCACGCATACCAGGGTAAGCCGACGCCATCGTCTTTTTAAGGGCAATTGCAGTGTTCTCAACAGCCTTTCTCATGATTTTTAGCTCGGCTTCAGATTTTATCACCCGTAATTCGTCGATTAGAGGGTTTGGGTTTTTAAGTTGAGATTTGGTCAATTTGTTATCAGTGAAATGCTCTGAGACAAGAGAAAAAATCGGCCGATTAACTGGCGCCCTCTCTCCAGATTTAACAATAAATGGTGAGCTAAACCACAATAATCCATCAGTGTTGGAGAGATCGGATAACGCTTTTTTGAAATAACTTGATAGATATTTGGTAGGGAGAGTTTGTTTAATGCCAGTAAGCTTCGTAGCTTCTGAAATGCCCAAGGATGGACCATCCCAGAGTGTGTCGTAAGCAGTTCGTTCTTCTACAAATAGACGAGGAAGAAAGGAAAAATTATCGCCAGATTTGCATTCAATCTCCAGTGAAAGAACAGCATTAGGCTCGGTAATTCCAGTCAAATATCGAAAGTATGAGTCTTGTCTAAAACTGTAGGGGACATGAAGGGAGGAATATTTCACCTCAGCAGATGGAATAATAACTAAATGGTGGACGGATGATTGATTGGTCGGACTAATTTGAGCAATCTTTTCGACCAGTTTCGATCTTCTCAGAACATATTCGGATTTTGAGATAGAAACAGAGGAAGAAAAAGGACGCAAGAATGAGCGCAAAGTGCGAACCGTGAATGTGTATGACAACATCTAAAATCAGCAAAAACAGTGTTAGAAGTATTGCTTCATTTCCAAGATCTATACTAAAGACTCAACACGAATTGGCAACAATCTAATAAAACGCCCGAAACACGTGTATTTTCAGACCCCAAAGTTATCAGGTAAAACGACACCTGGCTAAGCTAGCGACCTCGCTGACCAATAGGTACTCCATATGCTTAAAGTAACCAATCATACTGTACCAATGGATGGATTAGCTAATGACCATTCACGCTAACTTGCCTTGTGCTGAAGGCATTCATGATGAAGCCATTTCTTTATCTTCTCTTTCCTGTTCTACAATCTTCCGGTGAATGTCTCATAACTGTATCGTTATTAGCAGTATACCAGATATAAGTTTGAATCTCACGTGGTAATAGTGGCCAATTGATCTTTTTGTTATTTAGCAGGATATATAATGATGACGTAATCGCATTCTGAAAGTGGTCTGACTAGATATTTTATAGACTAAAAATAACTTTAGTCTAGTTATTGCGTCTTTGATTGTAGTCTACATGCTAGCACCATTAATGTTTCTCAATATTTTCATAAACCAATGCTGGTTATCACTGTTTAAGTCAGATAGTATTCGATATCTTAATACTGATCTAAGCAGATCGTATTCACTGCGTCACGAACCTACCTGTCGAAAGGCCCTCAACAATTCAATAATTACTGATTTCTACAAGCTAATATTGCCTGACCAGCTACTTTGTAATTTCTATCTGACATGGCTCCGTTTGATGACACAGGTCGATTTTGTAACATGCGATTTATTTACTCCATCTCTACATTTGCCCTCTATTTACCATAAGCGTTCCTCAAATCAGCTCAACTCTTTACTAGCCTCTGCGAGTTCGCACAAGCCTGCCCTCTAGCTCCCATCTCTTCCCGCAATAAACTCGACTTTTATAAACCCTCTCTGCTTCACACCTACGCGGTGAAAATCACCGCCTGTAGGAAGAGTGATAACTAAGACATGATTCATACCCCAAAACAATCGATCTTTGACAACTCCACTCACCTCAATAAGTTAAGTACCACAGCCAAGCTTATGAATTTTTTTACAAAATATCGCTGCATTTATTCTCTCGAACTTTAATAGACTTTACATGACAAAGACCGATTATACTTTTCAAAACGATATAAAACAGTTTTTCCCTCAAAATACACGCTGGGAGATTCCCGTTGCGGTGAGGGTTTCCACTTCACTTAAAATTGCCTCCGAGGGTAGATCAATATTCGTGAGCAGTTTCAATCTCTGGCAAAGGATCGAATTCTTCTCGTCCAGTTCTTCAGAAATTTCACTTCCTGTCTCCGGCTTTAAAGGCAGGTCATTATTAAGAAAAACAGAGATTAGGCGAATCACTGTGACAGCTATCTCGCTTTTGACAACCCTGAAAAAGGATGGTAGATTTAAGCATTGCTACTTAAAAAAGATAGTAGACGAGAGATTTAATAAGCCAACAAACCTGTCGCGAACAGTAGGGGTGGGCATTGATTGAAGCAAATCAACCAGCTGCTGAGCATTTGCCAAAAGATCCTCCAGGATATCGGAAATATCTCTTACTCGATTACCATCCATATAACTGTCACTTTCCATCCTCTCCTCATCAGTTTTATTACAGAGAGAAAGTTGATATGCAAGGCTGAGAATTCGAGCATACACCACATAGACTTCAGCACCCCTTTCAAAGGCGGATGGAAGACTATCTCGAGGAATTCCATTAAAAGGCTGTAGAACTGTCATGAGTTTGGTAGCCAAAGAGACAGGACTTCCACCGGTAGCAAGGTGTGCATCAGCTAGAACGGAGGATACTGAAACTGGGCTAGAATGAAGCATTATATCAGGAAGAAGGTGCTTCATATAAACCTCGTGGGCAGCATCATAGTGTTGTGATGCTAGCCAATGAGCGGCCTCTAAACTAGCCAATAGACGATAAGTTTCCGCGTCGACAGCTGACGAATGTGAAGCGAGAAGAGATCGAGCCAAACAGGCTTTCGCTTCATGGAGCCACTTGACAGGAACACCAAATCTCTGCAGGATAAAGGACTCAGCCTCGTTGAAACGACTGACAGATTCTTCATCAAGCCTCCACTGCCCTTCGGGCGTTCTTTCGAGTGACTGAAGCTTGACGTTTCGGGCGATCAGTCGCTTGACAGATGCAGCACGAGAACGCGGGTCAACTTCATGCATGAGGGCAAAGACAGCCCATTCCCAGAGACCACCAGCTTCCAAATGGCTAGCCAATTCTTCATGCAAACGAGCTGTAGCGATCGGATTAAGAGAACCCAGTCCAAGAGACACGAGAACACGCCATAGATGCCAAGAAGAGGACCAGCTACTGTCACTGACTAGGAGTTCACCAGATGGCTGATTTTGACGCTGTTTGGGACTACTGCGAATACTCTGAGGATCAAGAGTTCGCTCCAAACTGTGCCAGGGGCGTGTAGACAAACGTAAGAGGTGGTAACACACATCTCGAGAACTGCTCCGCGATAGCATAACTAACAGGTAAGAAAGATGTGTATTGGTCAAGGGACTCATTTTAGCTTGTTAACTTATTACTGGATCTGTAACTATCTATTTTGAAATACCCACCCTATAATACTTAAGAAAGCATTATGAAAAAGTACTCTCGACGCACAATGACGAAAAGCTCAAATTCCATCACCCCTCTTGTTCGATTGGCCGTCCACATCACTGAATAGGTAGCGATCCTTTGAACTCGTTTACACATTAACAATTGTAGGTGAATATTTCCGGTAAAAGCGAGCCAAACTCAGAGGCTTCATTTATCACCTATTGGGTTATCAACTGATGAATTCCTAACCCATACACGGATATGCAAGATAGTTAAAGATGAAATTAATAGTTGTCTACGCAAAATGCATTACGAAAATAACGGTTGTTTGGGAAGCTGATCTTCTACTTTCTTCCAAGGCTCTAATAATTCAAAGCTTTAGGAAGAAGCAACCTAGAGGTATAAACGAATTGTACTAACTCTGAGAAGGAGCACCACCAGATCTCTTAAGCGATGATGAGCTGTTCGACATTTTCAGATCAGCATCTTCGGGAGGTCGCGGTGGAGCAACTTCAAAAGTATCACAGGCATGCCAGTTAATGGAGAAGAGCCTGAGAGCAGATGCTAAATCGGTCGAATGATCCACCAGGTACCACAGATGGACACCCAGAGCCTGGAGATAAGGGACACCTGCCAATACATTAATTACTGTCTTGCCCTTGTTTCCCGTTATTGGCACCTTGATTTCGCCCGCTAGAAGAGCGTATGTGCGTAGAATTGATTGAGGCATGAAAGGCAGAACCTATTAAGAATATACAAGAAAAACAGTGACAATGAAAAAGAATGGTTTTATTGATAAGTAATAAAATTCCATTGAGCAAGACTGAACAAATAATAAGTGACATGTATGAGGCCAGCTATATCATTGGCTTCCACAATCTGGTTCCGACTCATCACTTCCCACAATTTGGGTGACAATACAAGATGACATTCAAATTTTTTAAAAAGTGTGACTTAAAATGAGAATATCCTAAATGAAAAGCGATCTCACCTTGAGTTCATTCCACACACGGAGCTGTTTTTGCAAACCCCGCTTACAAAGAGGGTCACTGATGGCAGCCATTGAGAGACAACTGGCGAGATGGGACATACGGCAAGTGAGAGCAAGTCGGCAGGCCATTCCGGTCTCTCCACAACAAAGACAAGCAAATATACCCTCATAGACGGCTGATTTCGTAACTTTTTCAGAAAGATTCCAAGGGGGTTGAGAGGCATCTTTAACACTCAAAAGATGAGCTACTTTGAGCTCCTTTAATCGACCATCCAACCAGGGGCGTAACTCAGCCCTATGAAGAGTAAAAGACGGTGTTAATGAAGATATTGTTTACCAACCGATAAGCGAGCGTGAAATGAACTAAATGTGGAGTATCAAGTTTTTCAATCTTTTCATATTTCAGACAAATTGATAATTCCTTCGGAATTTGTTTATTCCCAGTCTTAATCTATCAATTATTCCAATTTCTAAGCCATCTATGATGAATTTCAATAGTTGCATTTTCAAAATGCATGTATCAGTAAGTGCATTTTCCACGCTTTTACAAAGTGTCCCATGAAAACGATCGAACAAAAGTGCATTTCAAACTACCGTCAGCGAGGAAATACCCAGTCAGCTTTGTAGATAATTAATCTAGGACAAACCTTAAGTTAAAAGTTGACCACAGTTCTTTAAATTTAGCATCTACAAAGCAACTAGGACTATATATACTGAACACCGTCTTCAGTCGATTTTTAAAACAGTCCCAGGTCCTTACCTAATCCATTCGGACACAGCCTGACGTCGAGAGAGGTCATTCATAGCATCCGAATCTGAAACACTTTCGCGAGAACAAGCATCAACCAGATCATCAGGTTCTTGTTTATCGAAACCAAAGTCACGCGGCTGACATGGTACGAATTCTTCATGAAGTCCCAAAGTATCATTATGTCGAGCCCAAAGAGCTTGACAGAGGAGCAGAGCACGACGAAGAGCTCTCATTTTTTCAGAGTATTCAGAGTCCTCCGTCAATCCATTACGGCTGCCTAGATATCCCAGGTAAGATTCCAAAACACACGGACCAGATTGTGGATGGAATAGTGGACAGAAACCTATTTCCACGGCAGTTTGTGTTGATGTCTCTAGAGCTGAGTTAAGTAGGAGCTAAAGAAAAGATATTATAACTAATTATGAAAACACACTACTTATATGATTTCAGTAGACTAATTTAACTTACCTCCTCTTGGGGATCAATCTGAACGGGAACTGTAGAGGCAACAACGTGAGCAGGAGGATCAGAAGTGGGATCACTTGTGAGTAGGACAAGTTGTGGAGGAAGATCTTTTCGCGGAAATAAACTCCAACAAAGTCGGGCAACGTCACCTCTACCGAAACCAGCATCGAAACAGCTGAGTCGAAAGTCAATAGATTTGCCTATTAGATTGGAAAACAAAGTTCGTGGTCATACATTCATTGGTTCATGCAAATATTCCTAAGTTGATGGAAAATAATAGACGTAAATTAAAATGAGAAATCTTGCGAATCACTTCAAGGCTTTTTGGGACTACGGCACGAACACTATGACATTTTGGTTTTCTTACATTCGGATTGAGAGAATTCAAGCAAAATAGAGATCAAAGGTTGACACGCGTCAGTAGCTTGGTGATCAGAAGTGGAAATCTACGCGAAGGCAATCATTTGCTCAAATCTACGAGCTACTATCTGTTATTGCAAAATAAAGTCGCAAAAAGTACTAGTAAATGGTAACCTAAACGGGAATCTACTGAGTTCAGCTTTATTTAAGATGGATTAGCAAAGCTAACCTTTCTGCTCATCAGTGAAAAACAATGAAAAATGATATAGCAAACAATTCTATTAAGCTGAAATGTCAAAAAACCCTGAATATCACCTAAATAAATTCGTACAGACAGCTAGGAGTCGAGCCATGACAACTGAGCTTAAGGAAACACAAACATTGTCAAGCGAAGCGTAAATCACTACAAAAGTAGACGACCTAGCACTTCTAGAACTCTGATAAAGTAGCACTCTTATCAAACAGGCTTTACTGCGTAATTTTCTTCTACCATCCACTCTATCGATTACAAGATCTCAAAGGAGAACGAATCAATACTTTGTTGTGCCTACGAAAGTACATAGATTCAGTCATAGATATGCCACTTCTATGGAAAAACCGCGATAGGTCACATGACGAGGTCAACCGTCAATCATCGACTTGCCTCTTTTGAAGCGACTGGATAATGACGACCAATGAATGGGTCAATCTTCACCCGCTTGCACAATATGGGCACATTCAATTTTAGATGACAAATTGAATCTTTGATTAATCAATAAATGTTAGGGCATACCTCTCTTTCGGGTCTGAAGGACTGTACTATACCCTATAAAATGACTTGACCACACAGCAAAAGACGAGGTTTTTGCTGTCCAGATTATTCAGATACTAGTCTATTATTAAAACTAGCATAAAAACAACTTCGCGTTGTCATCAACAATAATAAAAGCAAACACTCACCAATGAGGAGTTCCTGAATTCTATCAAAGGGCAATGAGCAGAGTTTCTTCTTATCCACTTTGGGTAACACAATGGTATGATCACAGGCAGTTGGGTTGTGAACGCACTGCAAGGAATCAAATTTTAGGACATTGGCTGCTGCTGCTGCTATATCTTGTTCCTCTTGGCTAATGAAGCGGGAGGTCTTTGTGGCAAAAGAAGAAAGGTCATTCAACTCAAGAGAAGTGGTATCTAGAAAAGGGAGGGAAAATTAAGTACAATTAGATTAGCGGCTTGATGACTCAATTCCAAATCCGAACCAAATACTCTCCACATCACACCCCCAAGCCACACAGCGTGTTGAGTAATAAGTAAGCGACTAATCACTATTGCGCAATATTAAAAATAACCCAAATATCATGCAAATTGTCAAGCCTAGAGATATGGGAAAAAAACAAAATATTCATTTTCTATTTTGATCAGCCCTAAATAGTTACACCCCAGAAAGCATCAAAAGAGTAAATGATCTAGCTTTAATCAAAAGTAGCACGTGTAGTCACTTCGGAAATTTATCCAATTTTTAAATAGCATTATTTCCATTCAACAAGATTTGACACATAATCTCAGTTTATGGACATCGAAATTAGCTAAAAGTTGAATCATTTTAGCAATTAATATATTTGTTATTATTCCAGAATAAAATAAACTTTTTAAGTGGATAAAACCTGCTAAATTGAGTATATCTAACTGTAAAGCTTGAGTAACAATAGAATGGTACAAAATTGAAAAAAATAACATGTTTTATCAATTAACGAAAGTAATAATTACCCCAACGAGCAGGGGCGATAGCAATAACAAGATTGTCATTGCAAGGCTTCACAGTCTCGAACCCCAACTGTGCCCATTCAAGGAGTGAAATAATCAATATTTACTGATGGTCGAGTGTGATTTCAAAAATTATCCATGTGCTGATAATCAACTTGCTTTTTCTTTGATAATTGAAATATTCAATGAAAATGGGTGTACATATAGCCAATAACCAAATAACGCTCCCTTTATAAAGAAATTCAAAAACATGAAGACGGATAAATGGCACCATTATTGAGCTGCTTTGACTTATTAAATAATGGGTTTTTTAAAGTACTATTTAGTGAATATTACTAAACAAATGTATAATATTCCTCGGTTTTACAATCAAGACAGACACCCAGAAATTTGGTTATTTGTCAGGAAGTAAAAGAAAGAATTGATATTTAAAAAAACTAGATAGTAATTAAAACATTAACGATTTAAAGCTCGAATCGAAATTTATTAGAAGGCAAAATTCGATTTAATTAGGGCGATGATATTCATATAAAGTGACAAAGAATAGTTAGTTGAAATGGGGCTTTTATGAAAGAAGGCGCCTACTCTCGAATTGGGTTGGTTGGGGCAGATTGAAGGCCTTCTCCTTTTGGAATAGTCGTCGAGAGAGAAAATCAGCCTGGTCATCTACATCGTCATATTCCATTCCACCATTATCATCCATGGAGGAACCAGTAGAAAAAAGATAATCTCGAACTCCCTTGAAGCCTCGAGGTGAATGCCAAGTGTTACGAGAAGCATTCAAAGCTGCGCTTTCGGGAATGGGAGAGTCTACCATTCCCAATACCTTGTTTGAGTCGACGTTAACCTATAAACAGAGGAAAAGTTTCATAAGACGTGGTAAATACAAAAATAGCTGCATGTACATCGCCTTTATGTACCAATATTAAGAGGACTCAGATTTATTAAACGCTGAAATGCTTTCACAGTGAAGAGTTAAGCTAAGAGAGGAAGCTTTTTCGATCAATCACAGTACCGAAAATAGTATTTGATTCGTAGAAACCACCTCGTCAAAGCCACATTAGCATACAATTTTACACCCAAGCTTTCCGATCTCGATGATTCAGGAGAAAGATTCATTTGCAGCTATTCAGAAAATTCATTGAAAAATCTAAACAATATTGGAGTATGAAGCTCTACTGATTACGGTAAAGTTCGATCAGCACCAAAAAGGCGAAAAAGGTTCTGGCAAATTTACTACCCATTAGGAAGTAACTTGGGATTTACACTCGGAGAATCAGAATTAACGAATATGTTCAAAGCAACAAAGAGAAAACGCATCCGCAACGATACTGCTTTCCTACTCTCCACCACTTTTACAATATTGGATTCATGATTGTTGGTGATTTCCGTTGGGTAAATAAAATGCAGGATGGTGTGTTGGTCATGACTTCTTACGTTCACTCATACTATGTGATCATTTATTCATCACATCCTTCTTTTAACAGGCATTCTAACAAGTAACATAACCAGTTACGCTATTTCCGTTCTATAGACAGTGCTTTCTATTCAAAATGCAAAGTGATAACTAACGGATATTCATACCTTTCGAGAGTTGCTGACTTCCGCAGCTCTTTCATTTGCCCATTTAGTTTGCGAAGGTATTTCAGCTTCCTCTTCGTCATCTGAATCATCCAGACGGTATTTTGAGAAGTGCTTCACTTCAAACACCCAGGATCCGGTATCTGGTCGGTATTCGATAAATCTAAAGCAATAAATGCACATTAAATCACCACTTCAGTCAAATATGTCAATATTAATTTTTTTCCCAAATACTTATATTAATCAAATATTAAGACACAAACATACGTAGCATCCATCTTTTGTGTATACTTCTCCAGTCGTTCATCAAACTTCATAGAAGCAATTCTCTGAGGTGATTTTATAAACTCCCTCGTGGATTTATCCGTTGGCCAGACACCATCTAGGGTAACTTCTGCTTTCCTATTGAGACCATATCCTTGTGGCGGCTTGACGGAATCGTCGGGGTAGACAACCACTTCACGACGTCGAATGTGAACCACTTCATCAAAATCGATTCCAGTGATATCTGTCAACCCCGGGAAGAGGATGTGACCATAAGACTAAAAGGAGGAAACAAAGGGGATAAATTGAAAAAGCTTAAACAATGGAAAGAAGAAATAAAAGACTTACTTGTCTTCCAATGACGAAATCCTGGACAACACAACGCCCAGACTCATCGATCAAATCAACTAACTCATCCAAAGTAGGGAACATATAGTACCCCGGTTTTGATAAACGTATGCCAGCTCTATTTGTAGTCGCAGTATGACTTGAATCGGATGTTTCGTCATTTTGTACAATTGATGGTGAAGCTAGCTGAGTATCATGTGTCATAGTCCAGTTGGCATCTACAGATAGATTGCAAGCATTTGCTGGACTGTTCGAAATATTCTGTTGGGGTGTTTGGGGAGCTTGTTTCCGACTATTTACCTAAAAAAGAGTCATAGTTAAAAAGGGTTTACGATAGACCAAGAGAAGAATTAAACATACCAACTCTTCACCACCAGTTGACCTGTTTGACAAAGGCGTGGACGTTGCAGTATCGAGAAACTTAACCCTAGTAACCGGGGAAGAGACTGCAGTCACACCAGCATCTCCTGCACCCTTATTTAACTTGGGCGATCTTGGTGGAGGAACATTGCTACTTACTTGTGATTCACTTTCATCACTTTCTTCAATCTGTTGTTGTTCCAAATCAGAAACTGCCAGAGATGAACGTTCGATGATCGAGTTCCTAACACAACTGGGGATATTGAGGCGTTTCCAAGTATCTCTGCGCACAAAGAAACGGCTATCAGAAGCACCATTGGACTTATTTAGGGAAATATCTCCTACATTGCTCCTTATGTTCCCTGACATAGGAGACTGAGCAGAAACAAGAGCATCGTCCTCTTGAAAACCAGTGAAGAGTTGTCTTTTGTTGAGAGGAACTTGTTGCATAGGTCCACGCGTGACAAAACCCTTGCCAATTCTAGCTGGACTTCTAGCGAGCGAATTTGTTTTGTGCAACTCTGCTATAGTACTCGCAGCAGCTGAAACTGACATCACAGAACCACCTCCAGTAGTTTTTGAAACTGCAGTAGAGGTGGTTGTGGTGACTATGGTCGACGCAGAAGATGGTGCAGTAGATGAAAAATGTCCAACATCAAGGTGTTTGAAGAGAGAAGACTGTCCATAGGGCATACTGCGAACCATGTCAAGAACATGTTGCTGTGCTCTAGCATGTTGAGTCAGCTCTTCTACAAGAGGGCCTTGAGCTGCACCATTCTGGGCAGTATTTGCGGAGAAGGGAGTGACGGTGGAACCAGTGAGACCTCCGAAACCGAGAGATGTATTTAACCCACCTGTAGTATTCGTGTTGCCAAAGAGGTTCGTACCAAGTCCAGTCCCGGTGTTTTGAGTTGTACCAAACAGTGAGGGAGTAGAAGTGGAAGATTGATTAAAGCCGAAAGCATTAGTAGCAGGTTTATTAAACAGTCCTCCCGTAGCACCAGCATTTGTAGAACCGAAAATACTACCGGTAGCAGGTTGAGTGGTTTGAGCGGCAGAACCAAGTCCGAAACCGGTTGAGTTGCCAAAGAGATTAGTTGCTGGAGCGACGGTGTTGTTTGCTGTGCCAAAACCAAAGGCAGGAGTTGTAGAACTAGCTGGGGTTCCAAAAGATGGTTTCTTTGCCCCAAACAGACCTGTCTGCAGGGTGTTTGAAGTGGAAGTTCCAAGTCCGAAACCCGTAGTGTTGTTTGCTATAATGAGAACATTGGAAGTCAACTTCAAATACAAAATTTGTATTATTATCATTAAATAAATTAACAAATATTTAATTTGAAGCACTAGTGAATTTTAAACATACTATTCCTTTTTCTTTAATAGTTATTACTACTATAAAATCATCCTAAATTTGACTACACACAATGCTGTAATCCCTATATTTACCGGGATCTTCCAAAGATATTCCCAAAGCGATTAAACAGAAAATTTAATTTTATGAAACGATTTTGGATACCAAATAACAACCCATCCGAATAAGCACCCCGGTACTATCCTCAATTTTTCCCCTCCAAAGTATAGAAATCATCTGACAACTTGGAGACAACTCACACTCAGTATACAGTTAAATATTTATATTTTCAGTAAACACTAATTAACTTATGATGTCTAAGGATAGATTCAAGCCTCATTACCAATCAAGAATTTTAGAAATACTGAACTAACCTGGAGTAGAAAATAAGCTCGTAGTATTTGTCTTGGCCCCAAAACTGAATGCAGATGCTGTAGTAGTACCAAAGAGCGAAGTTCCAGCGGGTTTCACACCACCGAAGATATTACTAGTCTGAGAGGTCTATTTTATTTAAAAAAACTAGAATTTAACAACAAATATAATTAGTATAAATATCACCATTGTTTTTAATTGTGCGCTGTACCAAAACTCACGTTAAATGACCTCTGAAACAAAAAAATAAATTTCAAGAACAAAATACATAGCAAATGAGAACAGCACATTTTTAATTGCATAAATGAGAAATAGACATTAACAAGTAGCATTCACGACCAGTGCCGAGGAAAAGCATATCGAAGTGATGAAAGAGAAAACAAATTCTGCAAAACTTGGTTTAAATAAGCTCATATAAACTTATAAATTCCAAGTCAACCAACTACTAACTCAACGATTTGACTAATTTTAAAAAGTAAATAGGGGTAGCCTTTAATATCTCAGAATTTAGCAGTAGCTCGAACTTGGTTATGGAAAATGACTGCAGGAAGACATAAAATGCTGATATCCAGAGATTGACTAATCTCTAATCAAAATAAACTTCTCCAACATACAGAAAACAGATAGCATAAGCTAAATTTTCAAGAAGAGTCGTACATCACTTTCTTTAAAAAATGTAAAATTCAAAGATGTTCGTCTTAATTACAGATGCACTTGTTCATTTTTTAGTTCAAAAGCGAGAATAACACCATATATTTTTCAATCAGGACATAAAAGAAATGGCATTTTTCTTGACTAGTTATGAGAAAGATATGGGACTAATCAACAAAGAAGTTGAAGATAAACGAAAGAAATCTAAAAAAATTTCAATTGTCCATCAGAAAAAATGGTATTTTGTAGAAAAACATCAACCTTGACAGCCTAAATGGAAAGGTAATAAATTGGTCAATCGGTGACAAATCCCATCCTGAGTACTCGTTTATGCTCCTCTGAGCAAAGAAATCAATAAAAATTTAAGGTCACTCAAATGGATTTATACTATAACCAAAAGGAAAACGTGATTCCAGCGTGTTTTATACATCCCAAAAGGTAAATCAACTGTGTCGTAACAAATCCAAGTACGAAATTTAATAGAAACTAGGTAGCAATAACTAATACGCCAACAAACAACTGATGTTGGAAAATATAAAAGTTTACAAAAAAAACAGAGAAAAGAATAAGAGCGAATAACTTACAGCTGGGGCTCCGAATGGAGACGCTTGAACGGTCGGTTGAGTAGAACCAAATAAACTCGGAGTCGTAGTTGTTGTCGCGCCAAAGATACTCGAACCAGCGGGTTTCCCAAAAGAGAAACCACTTGACTGAGTTGACGAGGGTTGAGCTCCGAATACACCGAAAGACGACGCAGTCGTATTAGCAGCTCCAAAAGTGCTACCACTACCAAATATTGATCCCTGTTGTTGAGTGTTCTGCCCAAAACCAAATCCCGTCGATTGTTGTTGATTGGTTGTTAAGTTAAGTCCAGTGGTACTAGTTGTTGAGGGACCAAATAGGGGTTTAGAACCGAATATACTACTTTGGCCAAATGAGCCCATGGGCTGAGATGAACCAAAAATAGAATTTGTATTTGCACTTCCAAAAAGAGATGACTGAGTTGTCTGAGCAGCAGGGGTAGAACCAAATAAAGAAGATGCTGTCGTCTGAGCAGTGCCAAACCCAAATGCGGAAGTAGATGTTGAGCCAAATATACTCTTGGTAGCAGCAGCCCCACTTTTGCGATTTTGAAGGTAATCCTCAACACGAAGTTCCTATACACACAGTAAGATTAAGCGAATTTCAACTTACCTCCATGCTCTTGTCTGAATATTCCTTCATTGCAGAAATGCACATGTGCTTAGCATTTACTTGAACTTTTTGACCATTTTTCTGGACTAAATCATTTACAAGTGGGGGATTAAATTTAACCGTTGTTCCAGAAATCGTAGCACTTGCTCCTCCGAAAACGGAACTTCCAAAGACACTAGTTTGTTGAGTAGAGGAGGCAGGTTGACCAAATAGACCTGTGGATGGCTGGCTTGTGGTGGCTGATGCCCCGAATTGGGTCGATCCAAACCCAAATCCAGTAGATGGTGAACCACCAAAAACGGCTATAAAGAAAAGCTAAAAAAGTGGAAACCAACTTACACTTCGGCTGACCAAACATTTTTAATGAATAGCCTCAGGAATCAGACGAAACTTTAAAATTTCGCCAAATTTGAAATTCCGCCGTTAGCTAAAAATACTAAAATTAAATTTAAGGTAAAAACGTAATTGAAATTAAATTTGACAAAATAAATTGCATTTATTTTGGCCGTATTTTTTCTTTGAACGGTTGCCATTGATTTATCTGAAAAAATTTCTTCCAACAACAAGATACGATTGTTCAAAGCTAAACATTTTACGTAGTGGCTTGAGTGATAGACTTATCTTTATGTGGTGCACCCTGGGCAACGTTTGTACATACGGCAAAAGAGTTGGCCTCTGGCTTTGAACTTCCATTATCACACTCTGTTATATTCGACCACTTTCATAGTACTCACCTTACCTTTTTCCATACCATTGTGTCTGTATCTTTTATATCAGTGAAATACTCTTCTATTCCTCCTTGCTACTTTTTTGTGACTGTGATGTTCATTCTCTCTGTGAGGCTTGAATTCAACTAAAGAAGTAAAGAAGTAAACATTTATTTAATGATGTGTATTCTTTAGTAGCATTACCATAACTGGGCAATTATGACGTTATTACATAGGTAATTCGATACTTTTAAAAAAATAATTGTTAAGGAATAAAGGTTAAGCAACTGCGACAATCCATACTTATATGTAACAGTTAAAAAATTTAATAATTATTATTAGTTTCATCAAGATCATTTTGCAAGCTAAAACTCATATAATTTCTCTTTTGGTTAAATAAGAGCAGCTTTATTATCAATGATCTGATTTTGAGCTTTAGTTGACACACAAATATCAGGAAATAGTATTAATTACCAATCATCACTGAAATACTAAGTCATTTTGATAATGAAATATAAAACAATTTTCAAAGGAATTGCTTAAAAGGACATTGCCTTTACAGTTTTTTTACCATTTTTGGGTTTAGCAAAGTGATTTGAAATTGCGGCTTCCAGTATCGAAATTAAAATTTAAAGAAATCGTAATCACTGAGATTTGTCTATTTTAAGGCATTGTAAATTGAAAACGCTGAGGGGCTTGTACTACGCCATAAACAAAGTTTTGGCCATTTTAATGAAGTTGCCAGCCAGAAGATTCTATTTATTTGTTATTGATAAGTAAATCTCCTCTTATTTTACATATCCACCTTCCATTTAATAATACATAATTTTCTATTAATCGAATTTTTTTACTTAATTGCTTAATTAACGAAATCGTTTACTTGTGTATTGGATCATTTTTCATTCTTTATTTCGCAGTAAAATCATAGCAAGCTCGTGGACAGGGAATGCCGTCATTGAAACTACTTACATTACTTGAATTAATTTTTCCAATACACTCCATTAAACTTCCTAATTAAACTTTTCTGGAAAATAAATGAATAGCAAAAGAAATATAATAGTAACAAATAAATTTCATTGAAAGTTCTGTGAATTTGTTTGACCCATTCAATTACCAGGTCGAGTCAAAGTTTATTGCAAACACGAAACATACTTGGTGGGTATTCATTAGTGTTTCTACTACTTTAATGGAAATGCATTTAATTTGCCATAATGAACTTCCAACGTTTTTGACGGAAGTGGTGTAGTTAAAAGTCTAATTTATATTACATATTACAAAGCCTACAGTAAATGCTTATCACTATATTTGCATATATCTATACATTGGGTGTAATATTGTGGATCTAATCATTAATTGTACAATGTAGTTGAGCAAACTTATTTTGACCTCAATGACCAATGTTCATATGCCTGTTCGTGAATGGTTGTCGGAAAATGGAATAAAAGCGAAGAATTTGGAATTATTTGCTTATCTTGTGGATTGCAAATTTCCTCATGTATCTTCCAATAAATGTGATTATAAAGTTGTAATCAATTGCATTATTATTATAAGAATGGCCTTTTTCAGTTAATTAATACTGTATCCGATGCCCTGTATTGCAAATATTTTGCCCATATGCCCTGGATTGACGGAGAAATCGTTCATATACAGATATCAAAAATGAAATATGACAATTACATTTTGAAAATGGAGCATGCATTATCAAAAATTCAAAATAAATTAAGTAATCTACTAGGTTCTTCGTTGGGGATCTTTGGTTCAATTAAGAAGAGCAATGTGAGATCGAATACTATTTTTGATCAATTCTTCTTCAGATCTATTTACTTCTTGATATCAGCACCTCTATTCGACCGCATTTCACTAATCTAAAAGAGGTTATAAATAGCTTTCTCGACGAGCAAATATTCCATTGCAAATTATTTAACATATTAGCTTTCAGTACCAATATTCTACCTTTTCGACGAGATCTTACGCTAGTAACTCCAGAGACACTTGGTGTAGGTCCTCATTTTTAAATTTTAAATTAGGTTTTCAATTTTTAAATGCTGTGATAGTATACTTACGTTAATGAAAAATTCGCACAGTGCATGGTTGTTATGGTTGAATCATTGTAATATGAAACAATTGCGAATAAATCAAAGTACTTTGTCATACACAAGAGAATCTTAGTTCAAAAGTTGTTGATTTGGTAGTAAACCTCGCAGATCAAAAAGTTATGTAATGATTAATTAACGTTATTCTGAACTGCGTGAAACCACGTACAGCTACTGCAGGATTCTAATTAAAATCAATCAAAGTGACCAAACTTTGAAAGCTATATTGAAATTAAGTCAATTTTCATTATATTTAGTCGGCAAAAGATTGGCTGAACGCTCTAACTTGCGGTGGTTCAACAAATACCAGACTAGCATTGGAATATGCTCTCTCGGATATCTTGACGGAGGAAGTTTATCTTGTCACAGATGGTCGGCCTGATCAACCAACTGATGTTCTTTTGGCCCAATTTGGTCCATCCAAAATACCTATTCACACAGTCAGTTTTCATTGCTACGATACAAAAGCCAATGAATTTTTAGCGGGGTTGTCCAAAGCAACTTGTGGTCGTTTCAACTGCTTCGATAGGGAAGGTACTACTATTCCCGTTTATGAGGTAAACAGACGCCACTAGCCTTTTTTTAGAATAACATTTCATTTTGGCATGTATGGTATCCCTTGTATTATAAATTAATTCGAATTATATTTTAATGCTGATAAAATAAGTTAACTTTTTTTAAGAACCAAAGTGCCGGTCAATAACTTCAAGTGGTTTTCAATAAGAAATAATATTTTGATTAAATAAGCATTCATATTTAAGAGATTGGAGGTAATAAGTGTGATAATGCTGCAACGTCAAATTCAACCGGGAAAAACCTATCCACCTACTTTGAATAGCAAATCGAACACATGATGCAATAAATATCTAAAAGGTCGAAGCATGCTGCTTTAATTGAGAGCACTTTAAACTATTTTTACAACTTGTTCCAGGAGCGAAGGCTGCATAAATAAACCTTGACTAGACCTCGGAAATCTCTCCAGAAAAATTAGCTAAGCTACTTCAACAATTTCAAGGGAAGGAAGGGTATGAAGTGAGAAAAGTTTATTTCGATTGTACAACAACGTCACAAAGCGCAGTCAACCCAAACACACTTAATGGGAAACTAGCATTGCAAAATCTCTTTTTTAGGCTGAGAGAACTTTGCACCCACGATCACGCTTGCTCCCTACAGTATCAGCAGAACGCCGCATTATCGAGATTGATTGAGTGTTCATGCGTTGGTTTTATTCAGTTTTAGTAGCGCTGTGAATTCCACTTCCCCATTTACCCATTTTAACTCAAAAATGGTGATTATATTCTTTCCTTTAGGTAAACAAGAATCATATAAGATATGTTTGCATTGAAAAATTATGCAAAGTTTTAATATCAACATCTCTTTATGAAGGTCATTATACAATATAGCCCTACTGGTGAGTAAATGGAACTTTTAACCGATACACACCTGCAGATAGGATTTGATAACAATGGGCTAGCAGGCGTATTCGTTAAATAATAAGCACATTTTCTCTTTATTAAAGAGTGAAGACATTCGACTCTTACGGGAGGAACTGCTGATCGGTAAAGCTAGTTTAGAGATGATCCGAGAACTTTATCATCAATGCTACTCTAAGCAAAAAGGAAGGACGGATATTGTAAAACCAACATCAGCTAAAGACAATATTACAAAAGTTGAAGACGTTTTGATCTCTCCTCTTAAGATGCGCAAGAAAAAGATAGGAATAAACCACCCAAAGAAGGAAGCAATATCTCTCGTGAATAAAGATGAAAAAGGCTTGACAAATAAGAAACCAGTCGAAGATCTTATAGCTGTAGATAAATTTAATGGTATCGTTACAAAATAAGCTTTTAAAAGTGTTTTTGCCACTAAAATAAGTCATATTTATAATTAGCAATATTATTTACCATTTCTCTTTAAATAGTTTAGAATTTATTTTTTAAAATATCTACTAACTTTGTGCATTTCTCAGACCAGAAGAAACTTAAGTCAGGAGTGTCGAAGGCGGAGAAGTAATTTCAATATAACAATAGATTTACTTTTTGTTCAATAGTAGCAAAGGTCCAGTTAAATCAATCGAAATTTGGCTAAGCAAATATGGATTGAGGACCAAGAAACTGAATCCATATCACTTGGTTAAACCGTTCATTCTTCGGCTTCCAGCAATATATCGAAGGAATTTGCACGAAGAAACTTTCGCTCAGCAACTTTTCGCAAAGATGCATTCAGTCATTTCAGCATCTTTTGATGCAGAATTATTCATTAACCATTGCTCTAAACTAAGGGATTCAATAAGCACAATCGAGAGGTGAGCGATTCAAAGATGGCGTCTATTTAAAACATATGAACAATTAAGAGTTTATTGCTGATGTCTTAATTCGTCCACAAACTAAATACGTCTCTCTAGCTTTCTGTGCTCACGAATTTCCCTAGCACTGGGTTAACTGGAATATACTTTACTATTATTTAACTTCTGTAATGCATTTGGAACTGGTCACTGTAAAGTACAAATATTCTGAAGAACCAGGTAGATCGTGTTTAACTATATCACCCCCTGAATATATTGTGCCAAATTGGATAGAGGAAAAGTAAATGTGCATGTCAGAGAGTATGGCGGCTCAACCGTTTGCTGTCCAGAAGCAATTGTCTGAACAAATCCATCATTTACTGATATATCTGTGTAAGGAGCACTAAAACTTTCGAAGCTGCCTTCATCTTTAGGCAAATACATATTAAATCAATCATATATAAAAGGTAGGTTCCAGATGCTACCAAAATATAAAGATCATATATTCTAAAGTGTAAAAGTTTTTTTCATTTCCTTTTTTTAAAAATTTGGTTATTAGAGTGAGTCCCGAGGGATTTAAACGTCTTAATCAAAGATTCACCATATAATAATAGAGTCGGATCTCATAGATGCATTGCTTGATTCGAGCTTTCCTGATAGCCTTCTTCTAGAATGTCTTTCTTTACCAAACGCGAGTTCCTAGAAGATTTTTCCCAGTGGAGATTTAAACATCCAATAAGTCATTATATGTCAATAATTGAATCATATGGTGAGCAAAATTAAGGTCTATTTCCTCTATCAAAGTGCATGTATTAGCCTACCCTTAGATGTCCTAGTGCAATTCGTGCATAATATATTGATCTGTCTAATTCAATATAGATATTTATTTTGCCTGGTTGAAAGTTCTTTCACTTTATTACCATTAATATTCTTCAGGTTATCATCTTTTATTCCAGAAAAGTAAATGCAGTCGTGATGGTTGATACGACATTTACCACTACTCATTGCTGGTTCAAGGACCGTAAAATTATTATAAATTTAGCAAAAAGGGCTTCCAAACTTAAGGAAATCAAACTGCTAGAAGAAGAATTAAAGAAGGTAGGCCCAAACATCATTCTTTGTTTAAAGTAACTGACTCATAATGCATTCTGTTAATTTTAAGGGAATGTCATTTTATGATTGTGCAGTCAAAATTTGGAAAAGCGTGGAAAGATCGTTCGAATACCACTCAATCGAAAGGCGCTATTGTAACCACTCAGGTTCATAGCAAAATATTATTTCATTGCCTATTAACAAAATAAATCATGCTGGACAACATTATTCTCATTTTTATTTTAGAAAAGGAAAGCTATTGGATCCTCAACATTTTTGCTAACGATGTCGATAGCATTAAGAAGGAAATTAAATGAGTAGAAGGGAATGCGCTTTTTGTATCTATCTAGAAAGCAAGTCCCTCCAAGTAAATCGTGTTGTATTTGGTGTCTCCCTCCTTATGAAGGTGCTTTATTC
Source organism: Rodentolepis nana (assembly GCA_900617975.1). Classification (NCBI taxonomy): domain Eukaryota; kingdom Metazoa; phylum Platyhelminthes; class Cestoda; order Cyclophyllidea; family Hymenolepididae; genus Rodentolepis; species Rodentolepis nana. The sequence continues at coordinate 38,004 of UZAE01000003.1, read as the reverse complement.
TGTTAAAGCAGCTTTTAAGGTGATATAGTGTTGCATGTTATTTTTCGAGCATTTTTGCAAACCCTTTGCAGGCATAATGAGGGTATTGTAGGTAAGAATTAGATTTGACTAAACCTCAGCAGCCTCTGCGGCAAGATTCTCTATTATGAAACTGCTCCCAAAATTGGCTAAGCGACCTTAACGATGCCAAGGAAACAGTGTATGGTGTTAATAACGTTTATTTTAGTTGTGGGCTGTAGCGGATTGCTACGCTAGCAAAGCCTGACTGACTCAGAAATCTCTGTGGCAGATTCTCCAACAACTAGCTAGACTCCCAGAACAAACCAAGCTATAGCCCAGTTATAAAGAAAACAGATATACAGCACGGAACACGTTTATTCAATAAGTATCCTGTGAGCAAAGTGTACACACATGGAGGTTAATAATGATCAGGATGGCGGATTAGGTTAAACCAACAGAGGCTAATGATTGGCCACTGTTTGTACGGTTGCTGCACACAGAGTTGTACGGCCGCACCTCCGAATCTTGGCGTGCAGGCGTGCGATGACGCACTAAGCGACACCGTGTCCCACAGGGCCACTGCGCATAGGTTGTGTATTAAAATACAATTATGGGCCCGCCAATAGTGGAGAGACTATTGATTGCTGCTACACTTAAGCGAATACTTACTCTTTACCCTAATCAGTAGAACTTCCCACATCCCAGACTGCTCGAGATCATGAAATTCCGTGGTTCATAAATGTTAGCCTTGAGCACACTTCACACCACCACTTCCATTTCTATTGTCATGATTTCTCAGTGAACAAGTTAACAAATTGTAATAACAACCGGTAAATTTTCAATAGAGTTTCATGCAGCGGTATTTACAAGGTAATCATTATAGAAGAATACGAATATAATTTAGAAATATTTATTTATAAAATAAATAATGACAAGCGGAGAAATGAGCTCATATGTATAAGAACTATTAGTGACATTCAGTCAAACTAACGGATGCGATATCACGATCGGGAGATGATAAATAGGTTAGCTTTTGATCAATATCTACATAATGCCGCAATAGCCCTTAAGTTTCTGGAGGATGAATAATTAAAGGTATGGGTTTTTTGAACTTGGGAGCTCCATTTGTCGCCGCACTTGAAGTATTTCGCCTTAAGTTGCTTCCGGGAGCACTCTGCGATTCCTCATCATCGGGAGGAGGTTTAAGCGAGGCGCGGAATCCTTGACCAAGTAACATCGGACCCCGCTCACTATCGCCTCCGAATTTGACCATTCCACTTTGACTTCGAGTTATGGGTGAGGTATTCCTTTGATGTGCAGCAGCGGCCGCAGCAGCTTGTTGAGCAAGTTGGAGACGACGTTGCCGACGCTTCTCTTGCCGCTGAGCACCGTTTAATGCTTTTGCTTCTGCTGCAGCTCGAGCAGCCTCTTCTGATTGGCGCCGAGCATTCTCAATCTCCTCCTGTCGCTGTTTAGCTTGGCGTGAGGATCGACTTGCGTAGACTGAATTAAATGTATAAGTGGTAAAATAAGCTACAACATTTGGTACTGATCAGTAATAACAATCATTCCATCGACTATTATTTCGCAATACCGAAAATTATGTTCTAAGCTCAGAGTAGAGAATAAATTCGATTTTAGCGGTTACTGTTACTATGTTCTTATAATGGAGCTCTCTTGACTGCGGTACAGTGTTTCGATGTTATTCAACTGATGTAGATAAAGGGGAAAGAAAGAGCATTCGCAACCCATCTCAAGGAAATAGCCTATTTATAAACAATTGAAATGAAAGAAATTGAGCGATGTATCGCTTAGATGACAATAAGAAGCAAAAGACTTCACCCCTCGAATGCAGATCATTCTGAATTCTATCGAGGCTTAGAACATTAATCTTTGTTTCTATTCGTACTTTACTTCATATAGGCCATATGAAGTTCAATCAATTCTCCATATGGTCTTAGATTTTCCTATGTTTTTACACGTTAAATTCCCTCTCGCCCCAGCGTTTTGAGAGTGAGGAGGTCCAAAAGCAGGAAGGAAAATGGAAACTACAATAAACTACCAATTACTATCTCTACCTTACAAAACTTGCAAAAAAGACTCCTTTATAACAGGAAAGAAGGAACTTGCTTTTAGGTGTTCCGCTGGGATCACTATGCGCTGCCAGATGAGATTGATGAAGACCAACAGTAGCTCCTCCAGGTACTTCCAATTTATTCGCTGCAGCTGCAGCAGCTGCCGCATTTGCATTTTTGACCACCGCTTCAGCCAGTGCAATTGCATGCGCTCTATCGGGGATAATTTGTGCCAGCGCCTGCTTCTGATGTTTTTTACCAGCACCGAGTTTGAGAATACCACCTTCACGTTTACCTTCTCTTCCTGATCGGGCATTCTTTTGCTTCGAAGACATCTCGCCAATTTCTCCATCCGTTCTGTCTTTCTTCTTGGCATCACCAGATTCACCAGCAGTCTCACCAGCGGTTGCATCTCCTTCGGCTTTCTTTTCTTTGTCTTCTGCATCGCCTGCACCTTCTTCGCCTTCTTTCTTTGTGTTTTCACCCTCTTCTCCCCCTTCACCGGAGCCCTCACCTTCTTCTCCCAAGGCACTGGAGTGAATTGCGTGGCGGTCGCCAGCGAGACAAGTTAATTCTTGCAATTGAAAACCAGCTGAACCAGCGGCCTAATTTAATGGGCATATTTAATACGGATGCAAACAGTGTGTCAAAATGATTGAAAAGACCGGCATGGTCACAAGTTAACCTAAACAAAAGCCGAATCTACTTGTATGTATGAATCCTTTGTGATTCGAAATATAAAAAACAGTCCTAAGATATATTGTTTGTCGCACAATGAAATTTGAACCAACATTATTAATAATTTAAACGACTGCATCCGGATGGGCAAAAGAAGGCACTTATAGGAGATCAAAATGCAGAATCGATTTCACCAACATTCATTGATTTAAAGAAATTACAGGCTTAAATAATTATGCAAACACACTTTAAGTTGGATGAGTTCGACCTATTTCTCCTTCGTTCATATAAACTGAAACAAGAAATTACAGTGGAGCTTTCAAAAGTAACGAGGATAGACTTACAGCGAAAGCAATGTTTAGACCCGGCCTACCGGGGATCATTGGTGGAAGGGCTTTGTTTTCATTAATCTTTGGTGCAGTATGTGATGGTGGAGGTGAGAGCTGCTTATCCCCGGTTCCACTAAAGTGGATTGCCCTGAGATAAGATTCCAAATAGTTAGCCAGCGCCTCCGTAGCTCCTTCCAAATTATTCTGCTCCAAAACCACGTCAAAACTCTCCTAGATATAGTCAAGGCAAAGGCAAAAGTCGCGTTACAAATCAGCCGAGTTATTACTTAAGGATAATGGTTGATCATATTAATTTGGGTAAAAATTTCACCTCAGCGCACTGAAGTAATTTTTCAGCTGCCGCAACCTGATGATTGAGTTGCTTCTTTTGTGATTTGCCGCGATTTTTTATTAGTCGTTGAAGGACACGAATACTGGAGATTTTAATGTATACCATGATTGGAGCTAATGATGATTTAGCTATCTGGTGTGGATGATTGATTGTCTCATTATCCAAAACCAACAGCTGCATCGAGGTCGCGAGATCAAATATTCTCTCTACTTCACGTTGAACTTCAACTATAAAAGAGAGGGAGAGAAGAAACCTCCAAACATATATTTGGGAAAGCGTTTCCTACTGGCTAATATTAAGTAGATCATTCTTACGAGCTGTGATCATTTGACGACCCCGGGTTCTATCGGTGAGGGCCTTCTTGTCCATATTCAACAGAACATTCAATCTCTTCCACCCTGAGACATCAGTTTGTGCCCGGGTTACGATGAGACTGCAGAGAGTACAGTAAATACCTCAATTATGTGATTGGAAGGAGTGCGTTAATAGCGTATTGGAAGAGGAAACTCACCGGCCTTCAAAATACCGCTTGAGAGAATCGAAAAGGGCCTTTTGCATCATATCTGTCACTTCATAGCCCTTAAGTGCTGGCCCTACGACAACAACTGGACGTACATTTGGAACTAACTCGTACGGTGGACCGGTATAACCCTAAAATATAATATCTACGTGTAAGCGTTCGATTAAAATGAATAGATATTACAAGGTGAATAATAAATTGAACCTTGAAAAATAGCCCTTCTCATTAATAAACGGGTTGTCTAGAGTACTTTAAAGTAATTATAATTACCTCTCCTTCGACTTCTACACTATTAACCAAGAAGGCCTCCTCCCCCTCCAGTTAGTAAGAATGAGGGGGGGGGGAGAGAGGAACACTAAAGGAATGATATTGTCACTTTACTAACGGAAAATAATTAGGACAACTTGAGGCCGACTTAGACATCACTCACATACAGATGACTGTAGAAAGACACATCAAGTAATTTTTTGAAGCATTGAAACTTGATCATATTAAAAAGATCATCAATACTGCTCGTTTAAAGACAATCAGTCTCTCTAATAATTTATTGATAACAGATAACTCATTGTAATCAAAATTGGCTAAGAGTAGTGAAATGTCGTCAACTTTACCACGAAATTCTGCTGCTAGCAAATTCGAAATAATCGTCGAAAGAGAAATCACAAGTACTATGATAGTTATGAGCTACAATTTTGAATTAATATTGTGTAAGCAAACGCCTTCTGAATGATAATAAGACAGATCGGAACCTTTCTAAAGAATGGCTTCTTCTTTGGTGTAGCTGGAAGAGTAGAAGCCAGAGTCGGAACTGCTTGAACCGCTGTTTTCTCCGGTTCCATGTCAGGTAACGTGACACCAAGATCTACAAGTGAAGAAAAATGACTAGTAGTGGGTGCTCTAAGAAAACGGGGGAGGGAGTGAGATTACTTATATCATTCATAAAAGTGAATTATGATTACTTGGGATAGCAGGTTCGTTTGTTTTAGAAATGCCATTTCCAAAGAAAACGTGCTTTCTAGAAAATGAAAGGAATTTGGATAATGGAAAAGTTAATTAAATGGTAAATTTAGGCACAAAAAATTGTTTAAACATACTCGTTTGCGGAAGGTGCGCTTTCATTGACTAAGGATGCTGGCCAAGCTAAAATAAAATACACGTATCTTGTCAGAGTACCAAAAATTAACAGGCTTTATTTCCCTGTTATCGACTTCAAAGAAATTAATATTTAGAGACATAAAGAGCCTTAAAATGCTTGCTGTTTACGACGAGTACAATTTCATACAAATTGGAAGTGCTTAATGCAAATAAGGGAGTAGTATTCATTAATTTTTAATAAAAAGGGAATAAATTGAATCTCTAGTTAATCTACAGACCAAAAAGCTTGTCGAATCCATTGGAACCGACTAAGTAGTAGGTTTCTCTCTGTTAATAGGATTTCAGTAGTTTGACTATCCTATTTCATTCATTGATTAATTTCTGTCAAGGCTTCTAAAAATTGAGAGACAATAGCAAATACCAACAGCTAAGACATTTTGTAACACCAAACCTATATTAGAATGAGACAACCAAATTCACTAACCATTTAGGTAGAATAGACCATCCTTCGGCTTCATCCAACTGGTTAACCAGTAACCTTCAACAACACCTACCCCTGTTATTTGATACGTAAATATGTATGTAATCATATCCATTCAGACACTAATTGGTTTCCATTTATAAACTTTGGTCATCTCTCTCATTATTTGCGAAAAGGCTAACCAAATTGTCTCTTGCTCTCCTCACCATAGGTATTTTTATTCAGATGGTCAGATATTCAGATATATATATATATATATATATATATATATATATATGAGTTAACTTGTCAGTTTCCCAAAACGTGTTATGTGAACGCCTTTACCCAAGAACGACTGTCAATTCATTTTAAATTACAACCGATAGCGAAATTTGCCCTATAGTATGATCATCATTGGCATATTTCGTAGATTGAGTCGATTACTGCAAAAAGAATAGCACTTCACAGATAAATGAAATTTTAAGCATTCAGGCCGTTGGAAAGGAAGTAATATTGAATATGGGGTGGCTTTAGATTGTATTGGTTGTTCTTGTTAATTTGGTCTTTTTATCAACCCACTTGCTCTCTACTGGTACTCGTTTCCTACCCTTAAATTCCAGTTCCCAATTTCCCCTTTTGCTCTACTTCTTTTTCCTCTCGTTGATTGACGACTTATCAACGCAGCAACTGGCTTTTAAAATTTTTGGTTGGATCTTGTTTGCCTTTAGGAAGTGATTTAACTAAAGGGATTTGAGCATTTTCGGTAAATTCAGATATTATTTCGGCAACAAATTAATCCTTGAGCACCTACAAGCCTTCGTAACAAAGATTATATTCAGAGTGTGTAGCTCACACTGCAGTTTCTGCGACACCAAAATCCTCATGTATCAAAAATGAGAAGTGAAGTGGTGGAACAGTGTTTGTATCAGCATGTGAATTCATTTATTTAAATAATGAGATTTGTTAAGGAACCTTCTGTCTTTCGTTTGTTTGGCAGCTGACTTGAAAATTTTAAAAGTGATCTAATGGAGTCTTTTCGAAAGGAATTCAACAATTGCTTTCATCATGTGACTTAGTAGTCGAATCTACTTTGTAAAGTCACTCACTAGGAAAATAGTGACATTGACTTTTATCGGAAATTAAAAGGTCGTTTTTTGCAAAATTTCTCAAACTGCGAACTAAACTACATCAATTTTGCAATAATTTAATATAAATAGTAATTTAAAATTTATAACTTAAAAAATTGACCGCTATTAATTGCAAACAGAATTTAATTAATGAAGTAAAATAAAAAATATCCCTTCTGTGCTTCCTTTTGCATTTATTTAAACACAATTTTATATGGCTTCATTGTCTTTCAGGTCTGTAAAATACCAGGATTAGTAAAAAAATTGTCAAATATCCTTAATAGATTAATTGAAAATTACTAATAAAATAAATATTCCCACCTGCTCCTTTAAAAGTTGAAGCAACGGCTAAAGTCCACTGACATCGTCGAAAGCCTGCAAAATGAAGTCAGTTTCGTGAAGAATTACCTTCCCGGCCATTTCATGCAACACACTGACTGAAAAGGCGTTTGGAAATCAAACCTAAGACTTTCAAGCTGTCTGATTACGACAAAGTGACAAACATGCAGAAACTACTCCGTAACCGAAAGAACTAGGTAGGACATTGAAGAACATTGATCGAATGTTATCATGCAATTTCCGATCGTTCAAGAAGGAGAACAAGTATCAGGCATGATTTAAAAAACCCTGTGACAGTTCAGCGTTTGGAAAATTACTTTAAAAATGTCTGTTCGTTTTTGTTATGCCTCAGTGCTCACTTATGTTTTGCCAATGGAACAATTGGAGCAATAGCATACTCAAAAAATCAAATTTTTTGATAAGTTCAAGTGAATGAAATTTAGAAATGAAATTTATTTATAGAAAATAAAACGATTCTAAAACCCGATTTTCTAGAACGTTGATTTTATAATTTACCAGATATGTCCACAGCACCTAGTGATTTTTAAAAGATATGCTTTCTTAAAGATTTCAATTGATTGTGATAAGAAAGGAAAAATAAGTAATGGGTCTATATTTCGAGTTTATATTAAATATATGAAGGCATTAATTCTGCACACTGACCTACATATCATTCAAATTATGTTTTCTTCATGCTATGCACACAAGTAATTCCATTTGCACCTGTCCCTATTATGTAATAGCCATGGGTCATAAGAATTTACACTATATTAAAGAATGCCTGAATTAAGATTAATTTTGAAACTCACAGACGAAGTAAACAGTTAACTCAAAAGATTGGCTGGAAAAGATTTTAGGCACCATTCTTGGCGAATTTATATTTCTACATGGGGTGTGCGATAGACCTACCTCCACGTGGTGCACCCTGGTCAACGTATACTCATACGGCAAAAAGGTCTATTAACCGGCAGTTGACTTCTGGCTTCTGACTACTATGACCTGACTCCATATCATATTCGATCATTTCCACAGTACTCACCCCACCTTTTTTCCACCTTTGTGCCTGTCTCTTACATATTTGGAGCACTCTCGACTTTTTTCACCTTTGTATGAAGTCAACCAAAGGGCTAATGATAACTATCAAAACGCCCGCCATTTGATATAAGTCATATTTCTATATTGCTCATTACAACCCTTGAAACAGATGGAAAAGCTTATTATTAAAATTAAACATAGTTTGAGGGACTAGATAACCAAACATGAGAGCTAGCAAATTCTTGCATTGACATTTCAGTAGTTTGATGATCGATGCATGCTGTTGCATTTTATTACAAAAACTGACTCAAAGCGTGTCAACTTTTGACTCCTGAAACGGTCAATGATAGGTATTTAGCATATTATGCTTACCCCCTCCTTTGCCAGAGGAGTGCGTGGCAGATCCGGCAGTCCCGGAAATTGAGCCTGATTTCCCACCAGCTGTGGTATTTCCAGTAGAAGCAGCCACATTCAAAGCCTCGGAGAGAAGAAGTTGGGACAGATTGGTCTGCATGGAATGCCTCAATGTCTCCAACTTAGTCGGACTTGGAATAAATCCAATTGGGGCATCCTCTCTCACTAATCGACCTATCCACCAATTCTGGTCGAAGCGACGTTTCACCTGAATGAACTCCTTTGCTGAAAACGAGATCACTCTTGTTGGTATCGGGGCATCGATTCCGTTCAAAAGACCGTCAAAATCCACATATGTTCGTACGCAAAATGCAACTGGGGCATTCTAAAGAAAGAAAAGAAAGCCTTAGCGAAATATTACCTTAATGCAAAGTAGATATTTTTCCTTGAAGTAATCAACGGAGAATAGAAATAAAATCTTTTTCTTGAAGACCGAAGAGGGGGGGGGAGACGTTGGTAGAAATAAATGCGAACACGACGTGAATTTAGTCTGTCGTCTTTACAAGAAATTGCACAAAGATTTCTGTTTGTTTGTGGATTAGTTAGGCTTGAGTTGGAGGACAAATGCAAAGCCAACAGGTGGGTAATGCACAAGCTTATGTGACCAATAGTAGGGCATATATCTCACTTTCACACATTCGAGATACCAGGTCATTGTCAGGGAAGAATTTCATCTCAGTGATTAGGTTATAGAGAAATGACTAAGTTAAGACCAATAAGCAGGTGCTAGATAGTAAGAAAAATCAATAAAGACGTAAAGTTTGAATAATGGGCATGCACAGATCAACGAACTGAGGAAAGGCAAAAAGTAACTTTGAACCCATAAACAGTTATAGAATTGAACACCAAGGTCTCAGCCAATTTTACATTTGATCAAAAGTATTATTAATACTATTGTCAAAAATGCGTATATTCACACGAAATGCCAAAGTAGAGGTCTTGCACTTAGAGGTTGAGGATATTCTGTTTCACCTCAATGTATCAAAAGAGAGTGAGTCTGAAGCAGAATGCCACATAATTGAATTTTCAAAATAAAAAGCGTTAAGTTAATACATTTTTTGTTTAGTAAAGTCCTTTTAGCCGATAAGTGCCCATGTAGATTCGGAAGTGAATTGAAATGTACCTTCCATTCATTTTTTGATTCAACCCCACTATATTAGACCGTCTACAAAAGAAACTCACCAACTAAAATCTTCTCTGAGGAACTTGAAATAAAGCAAAATTGATTCTGTTATGAAAGACAAATGTTTATATTTTCTTTCAATATTTTACCAAAGTGTCGCATTTATTTTAATTTATTGAATCAGAGTTAGTGTCGATTTTCTGGTAGTCAAATGCTGCCGTTACAACAATACAAGCTGTCTGAAGCGAGTCTTCCCTTTCCTTTCTAAGGGTGGTAATTCAGCAAATAAGTAATATTAGCAAAAATCAGTCAGATAGGTTATTTGACATTCCTACGGTAGTATGCGGCTCTTCACTGTCCTTGGAAGTTATCTTTCGTAAAAAATCATTGAATTCGCTGTGTAAATTAACTCAAATTCATTTCAAATCAAAAGAGCATAAGGTAGCATTAATTCTGGTGGAAAGCCCCTTTAATAACCCGACCATCTTAAGCTAAAGGTTGTACGTTCAATCATCGAATATAGATGAACAGTTGTAGAAAATGGCTAAATAAGGTAATCTGAGTTGATTTGTTTGGTTTTGTGTTATTTGTGAGCGATTCTTTGGCATTACGCAAAGCAGACGTTTTAGTAATTATGTTAGTGCTACAAGATCAAACGTCCGTAATAGCATAAGTTTAGAGTTTGTGAGGCAACATCTCCCCATCTGTTTAACAACGCCGCAATTTGAAACAAAGCTAACGATTAAAAACAGGAACCAACATTTTCCTGTTCAACGTTTATTGTATGCTCGGCTAAGAAACAAAAGTTATTCCGAAATACTATCAGATGGGAATCAAGAAGTTATAATTAATTAGCTGCTCGGAAGACAGTAATCTAATATTTTAAACAAGGGGTGTGCGATAGACCTACCTCCAGGTGGTGCACCCTAGTCAACGTATACTCATACATCAAAAAGGTCCATTAACCGGCAGTTGACTTCTGACTACCATGACCTGACTCCATGTCATATTCGATCATTTCCATAGTACTCACCTCACCTTTTTTTCTACATTTGCGTCTGTCTCTTTTGCATCTTTGAAACGTTCTTCTGTTCTCCCCCCCCCCTCTCGACTTTTTTTCACTTTGATATTCCTTCCCTCTGTGAAGCCTGAAGTCAACCATAGGGCTAAAGTGACAACTGCCAAAACGCCCACCATTTAATATAAATAAATAAATATTTTAAACAAAAACCCAAGACTTGCCATTGTCGTACATAAAATAAAAAACAGAGCTTGATTGAATGATTTATAATAGAATAAATATTTGTTGATTTGGTGCTGACTAAGTGAATTATATGTTATTTCGAATTATTGTAAGTAATTATCAAATTCGTCTTGAGTGCGCACTGCTTACGGAGCATTGCTAACTTAAGATTTTTATCAATCCCATCTTTTCTATGCTAAAGCTGTAAACTGCGGAATATCGCTTTTGACCACTTGCCTTCTCGGCCATTGGAAGAAAAAGGTGAATTGAAACGGCAAGGACGACTCTTCTTGACTAAGTAATAGTGGTCAATGAGAGTACTGCACATCACAGACATGCATTCACTGCACTTCCAATGAGGGTTCATGAAATTAGAAAAGTGTACAATTCGAGTCCAAAATCGATAGCGACAAAAATACCTACTGACTTGACCGGGCTCTCTGAATCCTATTAGCACCAACACCCTTTAATACATGCTAGTCACAATAAAAGTTGTAAAGTCTTTGATATTACTATGGTAATGACAACAAAATGTTTTTTGGGGATTTAAGCAATTTTTCAACAAAATAAGTTTTGAATGTGTGAATAATGAATGAAACCCTGTGGGAATAGGCGTTGATAAAAAGTCATAGTGTGCTTAATTTCAATTTATGGCAGAATTCGACGAAAATATCATTTTTGTATAATAAAAAGGTCGAAAAATTCGAATTATGTAGTTAACCCAGGGATTTTTGACTGTCATCTCATCATCTGATAAATAAAATCGATTTAATGCAATAAACTTATCTCAGCTTATTAGATACTCCTAGTAAAAAATAAAACTACGAAAGAAGCATAATAATAAATTGGAATAAAACAACGCATAATGATAAACAAGTGAGTAAAATATATTTTGTGATGTTGCAAGAAAATTTCAAGAGATATTAGTCATTTCAATCCCCATTTTGCTCCTGTACTTTACAATTATCATTGTGTCGTCTTTCAAAAGGTTTATGACATAGTTATATTAGACTATGATATTATAAAATATGCACTTTTAGTCCATCATCCTAATTTATATTTTTAATAAATTAACAAGATTTGTACTATTCACCCATGAAAAGAAGCATTAATTAATACAAATTTAATCGAAATCGTCTTTAGGCCCTCTGACGCTCGTTTGACAATTGCTGTGCTGAGGCTCCAACGCAATACAGGCCTTTATCGGCAATAAACATAGTTATATCTATTTTACCGCACATGGGAGAACCGGCCCGTCACCAGGTAATAATAATCCAAATTTATGTTTCGCTATTCAACAAATCAATTAACATAAATACCCATAACTGGTTACTACTCGACAGCCATCTTCTCCAGTTTGGCTCGTGCTGATGCGTTTGTTGCCATCGACTTCTCAGCTACCAAGCCGAAATCGATACTCATATGTCTATTTATTTATCTCTCTTTCCCCTCTATTTACCACTAAAACACAGCACTTGCCATGCATTTTACTACCTTCTTACTATCTATAGCTATCCATATAATGGCATTGGTTTTATTCGACATTACTTGGTTCACCACTCACCCCCCTAATTCTGGCTTATTATGGAAAAAACTAAATAGCATGTTCTGTTGAAATTTTGCAGAATTGAAACCAATTGACATTGTTTAAGAGAAATTTATGAAAATTAATCTAGCGAGCATTATACACTTAAAAATAAACTGGCATTTAACCGTTTGCAAACTTAATGGAAAAAACTAAAAAATGGCAACCTATACGTCATCTCTTAACTGATAATAGTAGAATGTGTGGTTATCCGAGAAACTTGAATGAACAAAGTGATGATTCCATTTTGCTAATACCCTTAATAATATAGCCAATACTAACCAAAAGAAAATATACTAGAAGTGGGGGGAGGGGATGTGGACATATACTAGCAAAAAAATTAAGGTTGGATCAAAGCTTTAGAAGAAATCCTAAAGAAAACTATTTAATGCTGTGGTAATAATGCCAATGATAATAATACTCACCGCAGCTAGATCAAGATCAAAGAGCGCCCGCTGTTCCTGTTCACGAAGTTCAGCTCTGAGCAACAGTTCATCCTCATCAGAAGTCTCCTCCGAAGTGTCTGAGTAACTAATCTTTATAAAATAAAGACGAACCAATATTTAATTATGAATATTTATAAAAATTTAAAAATGCCTTCAATCTATTACGTTAAAAATTTGTACACTTGATTTAGCAGAAGGAGTATATCTTAGAGCCATTCAGATGGAAAATTTCAAAAGAAATATTTAGTACCGTCAACCATGATGGAGAGTATATTGATGAGAAGTGGTACTTATTCTATAGCAGTAAACTATCAAAGTGAAATTACACTGGAACATTCAAACAAAGGCAACGGTTGCCAGCAAGTAATTTGTATAGTGGAAAGGTACCCTCTAGCCTCAGCCACATCATTGAATATGGGTGAACTTTGACTTGGAGTAAGTGCACATTAATCACGCATATATTATATAAAAAAGCTTCCCAAGCCCGTTAAATGGGGTTAAACATCATCCAGCTGAGTAGTAGAAAGGTAACCAAGAGCCACTCAGTCGAGAAACTCTCGTTAGATCATCACTTAATTGACCAGAGGTAATCGGTGTATTTGCGTTTGCAAACTAATGAATGTACACAAATAGACATTGATCTCATATTTTTATTTTTTGGTCTCGTACCACAGGCGCAAAATTGTTACTTACACATGCCATAAATTTTTGCCTCTATTGAGCTCCTATCTTTGTTCGTTTAACAGTAATATGTCCAAACACAATTTTCAATTTTCAATTGTTTTTACCTTAAACCAACCAGTAGGTAACTGCAGACTTAAAGTAACAGCTCCATATTGATGGTATTATAAGATTAAGATTTCAAAAAATATTTGAAAATTATCGTTTATCGATCTATAGAAAAGTACTACCACAAATAATCCAGCTTTTAACGAGTTGACGGTTCATAAACAGGATGGGGGGTCATAAATTTTTCTAACAAATAGTGCAAAAATTTGTTTCTGATAAGATTGGAGTGCTTGATGAAATCCAAATAAAAGTAAATGAGTAAATGAAGGGTAATTGCTTATACTCCTTCGTTGATGTCGATTAAATTTTTCCATATTTTTATTTGGCTTATTAAAACATATTTTAGTTTTTTCAAAAATTAGAAATTTTTTAATGAATTCATGTTACAAAAAAGGTAAATCTACGTTTTTTGCCAGATAGAAGCAGAAGAGTATGATGTTAGTGAAATTTAAAGAAAACAACATCAGTTTCCTTTTTTGATTGAGTTGGTTATTGTTTCAAATATATGCTAGGTTATATGCATTCATTAATTAAAATTGTTTAGAAATATTTTTAAACATTTAATTAGCATTTCTTAATCGAAGGAGCAAATTGTTCACGAAGATACTGTCAAGAGAATATGATTTTAGACATCTCCCTTGAGATCTAAGCAAAAACACTGCCCATCAAAAAATTAAAGCTAAAAAATTCAAAGTTAAATTTTCATTGAATTGATAGATTTAGCAATGCTGAATACTAAAGTTAAACTGTTTAAATTAGAGTATTTAGTGTTGGGAGCTGAACTTTATTGCCATTTAGAAAGAAGCTCATGTGGTATCTGGCTTATTCATCAAGTAATAACAAATCGATATTAGTTAATTAGCCGCCAAAAGTTCGATTTTAGTAGATACATTTGACAATTAAGATAGTTATTGCCAGTGAGATCATTGTAGTTTTTACTAACTACTATTTTTTTGTCTAGTAATAACGCTAAAGGTGTTTGGAGAAAAAATTAGTTTCAATTTTTTAGAGTTAAAGCTTTCTTTTGAATATTTTTAATCGATTTCACTTGTCAACCAGATAGCAACAACAGCAACGCGACAGCTCAGTCGAGAGGCAGTAACTACTACATCGCCCCAAAAGAAGCGTTAGGTAGCCACCTTCCCAACCTAATTAACTTAAAGACACTTTAGTATGAGATTCATATCTCCAATGCCTTTCCAGTTCGAGCAATTTGTCGTCACCCTAATCTCTACTTTCAAAGTTACCTGTAAAAACAAAAGTGTATATGCTCACAAGATATGTAACCAGTATCTCAACAAATTTAAGGTCTCTTTTCTTCTAATATCGCGTTTTCGCAGAAAAGATTGAAGAATTAGTCAAAAGAATAGCAGAGGAAACCTAGATACTCTAGGAGCGACTTCAATCTTCCATTGGTATATGGTTGTATGAGCTCGTCTTTAATTTCACTCCTCATTAAATTAGAATAAGCATTCGTTATCGGTTTCTAGTAAGCAAAAAGTATAACTCGAAATATAGGAAAACTTTTCTTTTATTATTATTATCATTAGTAGTAGAAGTTTATATTATAATAATAAAATAAACATTGTACGTGTTTGCTAATTTTGTTGACCTCAAGTGAACTCCTGTTATATCTGCAATGTACTATCACCATCACGAAATTAAATGGAAGAGAATTCGAACCCTTTCTGCTTTATCAAATGGTAAGTTCTCCAATAAAGTTTTAAAATCTTAATATTGTCAATAATATTAATTTAAAAAGGGTTTATTTTGAGTGAAAAAGGAAATAATCTATCTTTATACACATTACATGGATTTGCGTAAATTGAAATTGCAGGTGAAGGTCTTTAAAACAATTCATAATATTAAAAATATTATAACACTTATGAAAGTAAATGACATGTTCGTTCTTTTATCTGAAGCACAAAATTTTTAGCATTTTGTTTCGAATTTAAGTATCTACCCTTTAGACCAAATTCGGTTATACTTCACCTTATTTCGTTCGCTTGTATATAACAGCATGAGTCACCAATCCCAATATTACTCATTGAATGGCATAATTATACGGGTTTTAGTTCGTTTATACACACTTAACGTGATAAAAAAAGATTGTTGAATAAACGAAATATTTAAATAAATTCAGTTTTATCTACTGTTAAATTACAATTTTGTGAGCCATTTTATTTCGTGATATAGATTACTTTGAAAAATTGTCAAAGAATGCTTAACCATTTAGAATATAGTAGTGTATCAAATAAATCAAACATGAAGAATCGTATGATTATGGTAATTTAAATTCAAATTTTTTGGTTCTTCGTCAAAACACGAATTCAATGCTATTTCTAATTTTCCACTGCGTGTAATTACAGGATGTTATGAATAATATGGTTGCACTAAGACGATACATTGAATTGAAAGCCAAGATTCATGCAAACATATTTCTATAAATTGAAAATTGGAGAATAAAGAACACTTATTTGGTTAATAACAGAAATACTTTGGGATTGAAGAACCCACCTTTTAATCAACAAAGAGAATCCTCAAAAAAACCAGATTGACGAAATTTAACACGCTCGTAACCTGAATTTTATCTTCATCCTATATCTAATATTTCAAAAGGAAAAAAATTAAACATATAAAGTTGACTCAAACAGAGAAAGCGCTTCCGATCTCGGTTTTAAAAAGCTTTATTTTCGCAGATAAACCCAAAACGCGTTCTTTGATCATTTTTTCCTTTCACAACAGGCCATTTTAAATCGCACTCAAAGATGGAAGATAAAACAAAAGACCGAAAAGATCACGGCATCTTCAAAATCAAGCATCTCTCTTTATTCAAACGAGATAAATGAAAGTTCATTATGTGAATATTTGATAATAATCCAACATTTTATTGGAATTATAGTCGGTTTTTTATACTTATAGTTTCACCAGCAAAAGTATGTTATTGATTTTGAGCATTATATCAACTGAAAAAAGTATTTTGTAAGAACGCTTCGTAAAAAGAGCCTAGATTAAATTTATTAAAAATAGGAGAAATGAAATTTCACGGGTAGATTTTAAATATAATGAAATTTTTCCAGTATAATTAAATTATAAAAAGCAGCAGATAGTATATTCTTGTTGTGATTTACTTGACTACCAACATAATATTTGGTAAGTTCTGTAGCATTTAAATTATCATAGTAAATATGCCTGATTTTTTAGGAAAAATTAAGTGAGAATTTATAGTTTTGGATGAACGAAAGGAAAACTTCTAAAACTAAACTTAATCATTTATTCCCATAACATCACATGTTGTTTCACCTTTTTTAATCAAAAGTGACAATTGCATCTGACCATCTATAGCAGTGGTCAGCATCGACCTCGTAACTTTAAGGTGATCACGTTGAGCGCTATTTTTACCGTTCTGCTAGTACCTTGGTCCCGAAAATATATATGTCTGAAATGTGTGATCAAATGGTCGACCCAAAATATAGGTTTAGTTCTTTAATTTAGATTATAAAATGCATTGATTTCCCTAGAGATGAGAAGGCTGACCTCGATAATTGAAGAAATAATGAATGAAGTAAAAATCCGAATTTCAAACATCTCTAGACCCTTTTAGCGTATTGCCATTATTCCCTATCTCAACTCAACCAACTTTCCATAGTGGGCTTTGGTAGATACTTTCTCTTGATTGAAAAATCGTCAATTTTTCGACCTCCCAACGTAGAATAAATACGAATATCTCCTCGTAATAACTGAATATCTGATCAAAAAATTCTCTTGTAATGCGTGTACGACAATATATTATTACATATTTCTGTGACAGCGAATGACAGTTAGTAATCAAGGTGAGGCTGCTTAAGGTAAAGAAACCAATTAATTAAATTTGAACGCGGTTCAGTCGTAGTTTGGCAGCATCCAATTTAATCTGACAAATGTCTGGCTCATTTATTTCAATATTCAAGAATATCACCGGACTTGTTTTCACATTTGATAAATTTGGAGTAATTGCTATTTCATGCATATCCATTCCATTAATAAAAGCGAACCCTATGCATAGAGAAGAAGTCTCAATATAGGTTTTGAAATTATTGGTTGGAATCCTTCCTTGAATTTCATAAAACAAGGAAATAGCTTAACTCCTGGCACCTCATTCACAAAAGAAGAAAGCATAAAGGTTCTTTACACATTTCTGTGCTCTAATTTCAAAGCATCTTGAGTGAAAATTGTGAAGGCCTCAAAAGATAAGCATTTGCTATTAATGACTCATATAGACAAAGCCATAACTTGACGGAAGTGCATTCACTGAATATGGAATTATTCCTTTGTTTGTTGTATCTCCATAGTCATTATGTTCGAAAATTCGAGGTATATTTTAGCACTCCCTTGATTCCCAGTTTGAATGATTAATTCGGTGCTGTTGAAATTGGAACATTTTCATTATCCTCAATCTCTACTTAAAACAGAACTTAGGTCCTTTCACATTTGTGCCTTATAATAGCAGTTTATGTACTTTAATGCTTACATCATGCAATTGATATTAAAATTATTAATTGTAGCCTTTTTTGAAATGAATGAAAACAAAATACAACGATATTTTATTTTTCCAGTATTGTCAATGATGATAAATTTGCTGAGAAAAGACTCGAATTTGCTAATTTAGCTTTACAGAAATTGACGACAGTTGAAGTCAGGACAATTACCTTTGACCACGATATATTCGTCTTCAGTTTAACCCAGTTATCTTTTATATAAATAATACTGTGTTAAGACTCCCAAAAGTGTCTCATAACTTCAACGGTTCTTAATGTTTTTAAGCAGAATTGATCTTATGGAACCTTCCTGGTTCTTATCTCGAAGCACCGTCGTATTGCAAGCCTGCATTACCTTTTATCACATTCCGATTACTCATCTTGAACTGCCAATACTTCTTTAAATTGTCTTATTTGATTTTGTCCACCCAGTAGCTATTATTCTTCGAGGATCAAAGATTAATTTCAGATCCTATTCCCTGTTTTTTACGATCATATTCGACATCTAACATTTGGTTTTTACTACCACCAACATCAGACCAGCATATTGTAAGGCACTCATTAATCTGTTTTTATCATGCAAAACCATTCTCAATTAAACGAGTGGATAGTTTAACTATTCGCTGTTGTATATAATAAAAATATTTTTATATCAGAGAACGACTGTTGGGTCATTATTTCCATCAGTGCTATTCGAAAATACTTTATTTCGATAATTCTAGAAAAAATTAAAAAGTATGAGCATAAATTAAAAAAGTCCAATTAGCTCAATCATAGAAGCTATGCCTTAAGGGAGCAAACGGAATGCAAGAAAATATTTAAATAATTTTTTTAAAAAATTTTCTAACTTTAAGAGGTTGCTCTTATTTAATATAAGGTATATGGTTAAATTTGAACTGAACAAATATTTCATCTGAAGTCCAAATTAACTCACGAATGAATGAATGACCAAATACGCACATTTCAGATGCATATTTCCATTTGACTAGTATGCTAGTATGCTTTTAATTAATCACCAAAGTGGTGTATAATGGGCAAATCATATTTTTTTAAATATTTTCTGAACTGCTTTAATTGCGCTAATTAAGTGAGGAAAGATTAGCAAAAGTGCCTGAGTGATCACAATTTAATTATTGAAATTCTAATCTTATTTTTGTCTTTTGACAAGGAACACATGTAATTAGAAATTCTTAGAGGGGCAACTAAGTTTTGTAGGGAAGTCCGTTGTCTCTTAGGCCTTCGAATTGTAAGTGAATTTACTTATTTTATATAAAGATGACCTCCGTTCGGAACCACGTGTTAGACTAGTTAACTGGCTTGACTCAATTTTGGTTACAAAAATGAATAAGCAGACACATTTTTAAGTTTATGGCTATTCAGTTAACTCGGATAACTGTTTTCGTTTTTTAAGCAAACAAGATGAGCTCTTGAACCGTCTGAAACACAACTTACTAAGTGAAAATGTATACTTGTCTTGGGAGAAGTGTATGCACTCTCTGATAAATTGAGAGATAAATAAATTCGTATGCACAAATATCCACCGCTAGTGATGTATATGTGATGATGATTGCGACTAATGCGCTCTGTGACTCCTCATGCAGACCGACTGTTAGATACTAATTCTATTTCCTTTTATTTTAAAGTTCATTCATATTCACCTTATATTCACGTTGTGCTCTACTATACCCAATACTGTAGCTATCACAGCCCTGCTATTTTGAGGCGATGAAGTGATTTAATATCGTGTATGCTCGTTCTGTCATCTCAATGGTCGGAAGTCTAAAAGGTGAGGTGAAGGGGGAAGGCCAGCAATCGGGATTAAAAGATGGTTAATAAAAGCCGTATTTCAAAGAGGTTAATTCACCCATCGGTTCAGGTGCCAAAACATAAAATTTCTATTTTGGGAAGCTAACCACCTACTTAGCTAATTTATACGGCATGAGTCCAAAAGTTAAATGACTTGGAACTCTCTGAAGTCCCAAATTTACACTTAATACCTTTCTTCCACTCCTCTTTGTAAGTTATTGGAATAACGGCTAACATATTTTTATGTTGAGTTGTAGCTTTTGTCTCTCTCCCTCTCTCTCTCTCTCTATGAGTAAAATACCGCAATTCAGCAGCTCATGAATGCTGCGGTAGTATTTGAAATCCAATTTCATTATTGCTGGGGTTGGCTTATCTTGTAATGGCAGTGTCATAGCAAAAGGTCCATCTTTTAACTGAAAGAATGTCTTGTTGGTTTGGATAAGGGCACTAAATTAGGCGATAAAGGTTTTACAGGTGGTGATAGGGACAGCAGTAAATTTTACTAATGCAGCACGAATTTATCCCACTTTCTCCACCAATAGCTAAATTACCACCTCAGTTGTCTATGCAGTGTCTATCTATTGGCCCATATCTACACCTTAAATGGTAAGTTGTTCTTCGCGAAAATTAAAACATGAAATCAGTAAGTCGTCATATCAAATCACATTTCGTCTGTTACTCACAGCTAACATTTTCCTCACTCATAATTGACCTCCTGCCTTTTCCCATCACACTAATTCCTACTTATCAAAAATACACATTGTCGAATCTCATTCTTTTTTCTTATCACTCTGAAAGGGCTTTGATTTCTGTTAGTATTTGAGAGTATCTAACCCAGTTTGGTCAGCCTCCTGAAGAGACTTCACTGTTTGCATTATATAGCAGCCCTATATCTTAGAAATCTCAACAGAATGAATCAATTTAAAGTCACTATTTATTATATGGCAGCCTTTTCTATCATGTGTAGAACAATGATAAATTTTACGAACTAGGAGAGCATTTGGTTGAACCGGAAAATAAACTCCCAATATTGTGCAATTTTGCATATTTTAAATTTCGAGCTCATAACGTATACGTAATTACTATTGTAAAATGTCACAATTCACAAATTTCTGCAGACGTCCTCCAGTTTTCTGACCTACTTCATGGCCCTGTGTCCCAATTGAACATTTGGGATGCAGGTTCATATAATTTGATATTAATTTTTTTAAGCATCCAAAGTGCTTCATTGTGAAACAATCACAGCAAACATCAACAGTCCATAACTATAAAGATGGACTCCGAAATTATTTAATGAGCAATACCCCTTCAAGAAACACATGAAAAAAAAAAGTTATAAGATAGTTTACTGGGAACTTACTAATTATTGCTTAGTTATTTGGCTAGCATTATGATTTTTTAAAATTTAACGGTGAGCAAATGTAATAATAATAAAATAAGATAAAAATAATTCATGCTAATCAGTGGCCCATTAATTACCTAGATATTCTTTGATGAACGAAAGTAGATATATGATCCGTGGTATTTGACGTTAAAGATAAAACTTTCAAAATTTCAGTGACAACTTAGCTATTCCAACTTCATTATTTTTTTGTAGAATGACATCTTCTGAATATAATTAGCTTTGAATAAACTATTGGTTCTCACAACTCAACCGTTTATATCAGAAGTGTTTGAAATGAAAGACTTGGCTTGTAAATGATGTATACATTAAAAATCCGAAAAATTGAAGTGAGAGATATAGTAAAGGCTGAAGATACTATTACTTAAAAATAAAAATTTATTAAAAAGGAAATAATGCCAGATACTGCATTCATAAAGCGTTAATTAGTTAATAGACACCTTGAGACCACTGTAGTTTGACGGCATGCACAGGAAAACACCAAATTATGTCTATACGCATGACAGAGTACAAAAACAATGGCTAAAATCAGGTAAGAATAGGCTGTTTTGTTTAAAAATACAATTTAAATCTTCTCCAAAAATATGATTATTAGACAATAATTAGGGTCAAAGAAAAAAGAGCAAGATTTACTTAATACTGATAAGCTCTATTATTTCAGTTTTGAACGGTATGTGCTGCATTTTTGGATATTAAATTTTTTGTGATGTTCAAAGTATTATTCACTTAAAAGGCAGCTTTTTAAAATACCAAATCTATTTAATATATCCTTTGTCATGATTTATATCAAAAGATAATATTCTACCTCGCTGAATGTACCTTATAATATTTTGGCAATAACTTTGCTGTAGAATGCATATTGAAGTGTTTAGTTATAATAAGTTCCAATTGTAGCGTATTTTACGTGTTAATATAAACATGATCGATATTTGAATGTGAACAAGATATATCGATCTGTTACATTGTTTAATGGAATAATGATCAAGAGTGATTTCCATTTGGCTCTAATAGCTTAAAGCCATACAAACTTGCACCTTTATTGCAATCATCACTGCAAAATGTAAAATTTCATTTTCAATTATTAAATGCCACAATTAATCAGAACCTCGAACTATTCTCACTAAATGCAAGTTGTATAACCAAATAAAAACAGATGTACTTTTGAACTTATTCCCAAATTGTACTTGATTTCAACCATCTGTCATTATTGTACAAGCCAATTCTGCAACGATTTAAATTTTAATTGCCTTCCTATTTTCGTTAATATTAGAAGTAATAACAATTAACGAAGGATAATCCCAATTTTTTAGTCGGTACTAATAATAATACAAATATAAAAGGACTAATATATTGCTTTCAGTTGAATGGTGCTGACAAAATTCATATTTCTCCACTTAAATGGAATCGCTATGTTTTGGGAAATTAAATTCATGAGAAAGGTGTGCAATAGGATACATTAAGAAAACGTTACAAATGAAAGTGAAATAGGACCTTAATTTAATTATATAATTATGCTAAACTGCCTTGTGAATTGCCACAACATAAGATAAAGATCTGAGTTGGAATATTCGAGTAATATAAGGTGTAAATAGGAAATTTTTAAAGTGTATTTCCAGAAAGTTAAATACTTGGCAAATTAGAGTAGTGGAGTCTACGCACATCAGCCTAACGCGTTCAGTACTCGCCAGGGATGCTAAGGAGCACTTCATTTTTATCGTCAATAATAATATGAAATAAGAACAAAGATTGTCGATACCGATCGTAATCAATAATATATTTACTTCACTTTCAAGCCAGAATTCACATGGTTGATGTTTGCTAGTGCATATTCATTGTTTCGGGTGGCCTAGTGCATATTGTGCTATGAGGGAAGTTTCTTAGAGGACCGCACTTAAAATACGTGTTCCCTCCATCCCCACCGAGGGTAGCAAATATTTATTAAAATGTACGGAGTCAAATTTAATGCATGAAGGAAATAAATTTGTTTAACTTTTAGTTAATCTCAATATTTTTGGTATTTTAAAACATGGAACAGCTTTAAACACCAAGGTAGTTAAATCAGAAATCGAAAAGGGGTTGGATTTTTTACTTTTACTTATTATATTTGCCCTGTCATTTACCTTACACGTCCTTATATTTTAGGAAAGGGTTTGTAGATTCAGGTTAAAACTGTATCTTTAAGAGCCTATTCCATTTGAACAACCTATGAGTGGTTTAGTTAAGGTCAATAAAATAGATTCCACATTCGTTTTATCAAAGTTAATAAATTAATGATGAATATTGATTTCATTGGATGACAATTAATCGAATAAGGTTTGGAGAAGAGTACTATTTTGCAGAAAAGCAAACATATTTCCATAGAATAAATAGGAACAGAGGTGGATAAGTTTGAAAATTTTGACCCCAAAGGGTTCCAAATTATTTTGGCCTCGAGTAATGGCCGATAAAATTTACATTTAAACACTTTTATGTAAAATTTTTTAAAGGGCATACATTTAGTTTAAGCTTATTCCAGTATAAAAGACAAGTATATTTGCAGAAATTAATAAGTCAGAATTCACATCATAGACTAAGCCAAATATTTACAGCATTAGATACACACGTTTATTCCTATTTTCTGAAAAGCCTTGTTTAGTGAAAATAACAAAAGGACCATTCTAACTATTTTCAGCTAAAACGAAAGAAAGAGGATATGCATACTTTAGCATTATATAATTTTATGATTTCGAGCTCCAATATTTGTTCCATCATATTATTTCAATATGAAATCCACTAGTAGAAAGAAATCCAAAATATAGCATTTATGTAGTCCTTACTCTATTATTTGAAATGTGGTCAAAGATCATTCTCAAGTTTGACCGAAATGCAAAAATTTCTAACACCATCCCTTCGATGCCCTAATTTAATCTTGACACCAATATTTGTTTCTGATTTTATTACAGTGGTGTTGGCGAGGTTAACCCTAATAATATGGACAAACGCGAATAGAGGTAAAATCAGGTATTAAAACGTTTGGTCATATGCTGACGGGCATTTGCAACTTGATGTGCGCACTCTCTGAAATCTGATTGGGTGTTTGTGGGAGCGATCGATGATTGCGTGCTAGGATGCGTGGTACGTAGTCTTGGCAGCGAATTTAGGCCCAATATCTAATCTTGTCCGATCAGGCCTATATATATAAATTATAAGCAAATTCCAAATAAGTCCTCTGTCTGAATTCATTAAGGATGGTATTTAGTTGCTTGAACAATGTCCGACGCATTATCCGCAAAGTTGAACAATCAAATTTAAAATTTTACAACTAAAAAATGGAAAATTTTGAATTGTGAATTGTTAATGTTCCTTTTAATTAGCTCATTCAGTTGAAGAATATTTGCTAATATTGATCAGGAAAATGTTCTATTTCCTGAACCCTGAAAGAAGATTTTAGATCAACATATGCAATAAGTAACAGCACAGTCATGTAATATTCGATCATAAACTTGGCCTTACTAATAATATTGAGAATCACTAGATACAAATAATTGTGATAATACGAAAAAGAACTTCAGTAAATAGATCATTTCAGAACCTTGGAATAAGTTCCAACATTGGAACTTGGAATTTAAACAATATGCCGAAATGTAATCTATTCTTTGAGAAAAACATGGAGCACTTAGCAAAATCCAGAATTCGAATAGCCTCGTTAAACCTCCGATTTTATTCAAACCTAAGAGCAATAAGAATTCAACTATTATTTAGATTGCTTCAGCTTTTGATAATTTAAACTTGCATTGCCAGCAGTAAAAATAAAAACCAGCAATATTTGATATTTTGCATGGACACTTTAACAATTATCACAAAGAGGGTGGGGGATGTTTTGTTCACCAAATGGGAATTGAAATGGGAGAATTGAAAGGTAACTTAGGAAAATTCAATCAGTCAATAATAATTCGATAGATTCTGACCTCATAACCTTTGAATCTTATAATAAAAAGTGTTGGAAACATGATGAGTCTCCAATCTGCTGATTTTAATTGCTTGCAAGAAGATAGAAAAGTTTTACTCTCTTCCTTTATGTTTTTTAAAACAAACCTTTACGGGTTGTAGAGCTATTAAATCTTACAAAAAGAGAGCGGATAAATGAAATATGGTAAGCAACAGAGCAAAAAATGTACCAAAAAAGGAAAAATAATACTTAGGTTTGTAATCACAAAGCAGTAAGAAATTGTTAATTTCTTTTAAAAATAACATATATGTATATATTTTTGCAGTACTTATTATCCCAAAGTCCTAAAAATTTAATAAATGAACAACTTTTTTAAATTGCACCAAAATCTGACCAAATCTGTCAATATTTACTCACAGAGTCGCTCTTCTCCCTTGAATCTCGCTCGTCCTCTTCTTTTTCTCCTTTTTCCTCAATTTCTTCCCCCATAAATCGCTCGTGTTGCTCCATGAGATAGTTATTAACCACTTGATGGCCAAACACTAGTCTGAGGCAAGGAGCTGATTAGTGAAAGCGAAGTTATAGAACCCAACTACTTATTGTTGTCAATGTGAGAAAAACTAGCAACCACTAGTAATGGGCCTAGTGTCTTTTTTCTCACTCCCATTTCCTCCACTTTTCTCTTGTTAAATGACTGTTCTGACACTTTTCTCACTTCTGGCTAGTAGAATTCCTTGAATATTTTTCCAATTGCAATAAATGCCATCATTCAGAAATAATCATTCTTTAACGGGTAAGTCTGCATTTATTCTACGATTAAATGCTGTTATTAAATTTTCCGCGTGTTTCATATTTCGAAACCTGGTCTCCATTAAGCGCTACTGTTAATATTCTGTGCATCAATGTAGATCATTGAAAAAATCAGTAATTGGACTAATTCGAATTGTCTGTCATTAATAATAGTAACAAACTAAAGTCTTATAAGGAATTTCGATTAATTCCGAATAAATGCTTTAAGTAAGCAGCAATTTGATCAATGTAATAAATGAAGTAAAATTCTAACCATGGCCTCGGATAGAAGGTCATCAAAAGTCCGATTAAACTGTTAGAATTATTCGCAAACGATTTACAATTTCATAAACTAGTGGCAAGAAGTGATGCTATGTCAAGATTACATTATCACATTTCCTGTGACATAAATGCGAATCCATGTATCTATAAATTTAGCATGTATTTTCATTGGCGAATATTTAGTGAAAGGCGTTACAATCTACTAGTTGAACTGATCTTTGCCAACTGATGATTCTCTAAAATTTCATTTTTCTATTTTAAATCGTGGCATAAAGTCAAAGGTCTTGTATAGTGAATACACACCATTTTTACCCACGAAATAAAACCGATCAAGTAAATGGAGCCGAAACATGCTATTTTTTAATAAATTAGATTAATAGTAGCCATATTCCGTCAAAACCGAGTGATACAGGAATGAAGTAAGCGTTTCACTGTATCACGTCAAATCAATTCCATCTTTTAAGTTGTCGAACAGGAACCATGAAAAATATAACGCCCCCTCTCTCATGACTTAGCAAAACACCTAGAATAGGAATAGATTTTATTTGACTAAAAATAATAGCTTTTGCAAGCTGGTTCTTTGAATTTCTATTCTAATTCATTTTTGGGAATAGAATAGGTAATATTTCTCAAAAATTATGTATCTTTCGAAATAAAACATATAGATTCATTTTCATATTATTAAGCATAATAGTCATTATGAAATAAAAGAACTTGCTTCTTCTATACTTTAAATACTACCAAGTTCACTTTTTCTCTAGTAAACCGGTAATCTTGGTTGGTTCTCAATGAATCCAAGAGATAACAATTTAATTTTGAGAATAGTAGATCAGTTAATCTGGAGTTTAGTAACAATTGTTGATACTACTCACATAATGTTTCGTAAGCTATTTTCAGTCACTTAAATACCATAGTATTTGGGACCAGACTTAGGCATCTTTTGCGCACAACATTACTTAGACAGCATGTACAAAGTAGTCTGTCAGAGTTAAGTCTTATTAAAATGAACTAGTCAATCTCAGGCCTTTAAAATATTAATGCCTATTTTGCCATTGCAAGTAATTCACATATATTTTGTAAATTTTTGAATTATAACTTGTGTTATAATTCAGAAGAAAGTATATAGAAACCTGTTTTACTAAAATTCGTTTTAAAATTATCAAATTCAGTTAGTAATTAGACAAAATCGGCGCTTGCAATGATAAATCGTATTGCAAGAATGAATTTATTGTAAACAAATCTCAACATTACCAACAATGATAAGTGCAATAAACTTTGCATAGAATGACAGTAAATGATTTAGTTTAAATAATGAATCCGGCGAAATTTATATATATGTATATATATATATATATATATATATATAAGTAAATAGTTTAAAGTTCATATTTAAAAACATGATTAAGCTAATTGAATTACATTATTAGTTGCAGTAAAACATTTTTATGGCAAAAATAATATTATGACAACTTACTGTACTCCCGAGGAAGTTCCCTCTACTCATACCGAATTTGAATAATTTGATTTCACTAAATCCAATTGCCACCGAAGTTTAGGTCGACAAGAATTAATGGCATGTGGTATATTTAAACAATATCCAGGTAAAATGTGTATGCAAAAAGTTGAAATTTTCGAATATATAATTTTTCATAAATAGTTAGCCCTATTTACGTATAGAAAAACCATCTATCATGAATATAGATGAAAACTAATAATGCTTTTGCAGTTTACGGAGGACGATTTTATGAATTCATTATTACGGAAGCTCTGATTGGATTTTCATTTGAATTTATTAATTTTTCATTAAGTAGTACATGTAATTTTCCTGAGGCATTTGAAGCTTTATGCTTCTTTTTAGATATAATTTGGCATGTTAAATTATTGTTAAATCTCTAATGGATTTCATGATAGAAAATGGAAGACTTTATTGACATTTATTATGTCTTTGTGATTAGTTACGTTACTTTGCGGTCTTTTCCTCAACTACTATCCTGTGATTTATCCAGTTTTCTAAAGAAGTGCTTCAAACGCTAAAGATAGTATGTTTGCATTTGCTTTATTATATAAGGTAATCCTTCACAAAACATGTGACAGCATTGTACTCAATAATATTTATATCTGCAAGACTCAGACAATTCCCTATTGATAAGCTAGCGATGTGATATCTAGAATTGATTTTTCCAATTTCCATGACGATTGAGTGCCATCTGTCAAATAGAAAACCATCTAGCCATCGGATATATTACTAATTTTACAAATAAATTTTGCAAGTGCTCCAATGGGTACATGTTTGCATAATTACCTGAAATTAGTTCTTCATTTTCATTAAATCAAGGCCCATTTCGATAATCAATTCAATTTTTAAAAATTGAGCTCAGAATATAGTGGGAAATTAATAGCTTGGGCACATTTACTACTCGAACTCAAAATTATTTATGTATTTATTCAATTTTATATAAATATGGTATGATATTTCAGCTTCAATTTTACTAATTAGGTTAATGTGATGCAAAACCATAGAAAGGAAAACTCAATCCATTTATTTAACGAAAATCATTTAAAGGTGGTCCATATATCAATCATAGTCTATTGATCCAAAAACAAGCTTGCACAAAAATATCCTTATCTATATTGGTATAGTAAGTGATGTAAGCTATTTATATTACCGCAAATTAACTGAAAGTTGATTGGTTGGCCACATTATTAAAATGTTTAATTAAGCCAAGTGTAATCTGATTAAGCATTAATACTGACATGATTTAACTTAAGCGCATCAATTGCTTTAATTGCACTTACCAAGGCACTTTTAAGTGTTTTTTTTAAATTAGCCTGAAATGAAGGATAATGATTAGGAAACGCTGAAATAAAATTCAAGACTACGAAGCAATCACATCCTAGGTAAAGATACTTTCTTTAATACTTATGAATTTCAAAATATTTTAAGCGCAATGAATAGCATCAAAATTAAATGCGGATAAAAGAAAAGTTTGCGCACATTGAACCAAACAGTTCTTTAAATCTTTAAATTTTTTAGAAGAGATCAGAAGAAATAAATGTGACTTTGGAAACTACATGGTAAATGTAGATAATTTCGACATAACTATTTCAAATGAAACAGCAAACTAGAGCTCTCTCCTAAGCTACCTATTTTTCGTTCAGAGTAGAGGCTAAAAAGATTACATGGAAAATCGTTGCTGATATTGGCATAAATCTACCACGTTCAAGAGGAAATTCATGGAGTGAGCATAAAATATAAATTCACTTAACGCTTCGTATGAGCTAAAATGAGTTATTTTAATTCGGGAAAAAATGGCAACGATTCGTCAAAACAAGGCATAGTAAGTAGACTTATGGCGCGAAAATATCTAACAGATATTATGCTGTCAAATTTCGCCTAACAATTACTATTTGAGCGAGATAAATGGTTTGAGGTCTGTGTACGATGGAGATTAATGGTAATTCACAAAAATTTTCATTGGTTGTGGTTGATTATTGCCATATAATTATAATAAAAGAAAATGTCTTTTCTATGTTAGTAAAGTTAAATAGTAGGAGCCATTCAGTTGTCCGAGAAATTTTTGCTTTAAGCATTTTATTTATATTGAAACAGTCTGGGCAAAAAAATTCATGAGAAATTTGCATTATCCAAAGGCAATATTTCGAACAGAAAAGGAAAACTGGTACTTCCAATGTATTTTAAACTAATCAAATCAAATTTAGGTTTTTTGACTTATATAACCTATACCAAGTAAATGATACTACTTTTACTCTAAATAAACGTAACATAAACTGATCTGAACTAATAAGAGTATGTAAAAAACTCAGCATGTCTTGATATGTGCCTTCAAAATCCATATTAGGATTGTTATTTCAAAAACCCTAATATTTGCATTAACAGCTATCCTAAAATCATTGGGGTAGTTAGTCAATAGGAAAAAAAGTTTTTATATATATAGGCAAATTTAGCAGTTAAATCACAACAGATAGAAAAATACTAACTAATAAACCAGTTTAATGAAGAATCTGTTTTAAAAATGCTTCACGTGTATTTAATTGTTCTAAGTGATGTAATCAAAATATCTAATCAAATAAATGTTATTTCATCTAATGATGTACAATATATTATAAAATAAGGTTTTATTAAAATATGCTAGGCATTTGCGTGTAAAAATGCCAAATTTTCAAATTCATTACAATTTTAAATAATAATTGCGCTCCAAATGATTTAAGTATTTAGGCTTGTAGTTTAAACCATCTAAATTTCTCATTGCTTCTGACCTCGAATGAAGGTTGGGAGCTGCTTCTAAATCAATGTGAAATCGGGAAATGTTTAAGTTGGACAAAGATTCAAGTCGTCCAAGGGAGACTTTGCCTATCCTTTCAGGGCTTAACTTTCCAACTGATGATGTTGAACCACATTCACTAAGATGGATCTATACGCGTTGGGCAAAGTATGAAAATTAGTTATTATATTTACTCGATTATTACAATATTAACTTCACTTCGCCCTCCCACTTTTTTTCGCGCATAATATTTAAAGAACGTATTAACGTGCCTTATTTATCTGATATATTTTATGTTTTACGTACAACAGGATGCTACTAAGATCTGCTGCACTCATAAGTTTAATATCCGTCAGCGCAAATACCCCGAGAACTTTTGAATACGTGCCATCATTACTATATGTTACATTTGCCGTGGACATTATGGTTGCGTGTTTGCTGACTGTTGAAATGATTACAAAAATGTGTATTCAAGGTTTGGTAGCTCCATCAACAAATAACGTAAGTTCTTTCGTTGTTCTTTATTTTGAGTTAAGAAATTTACTCGTAGTATCCTAAATTTTCATGATAAATATTTGTTTATTTTTACGATTTCTGATGAATAATTTGCTTGATTCAGGATCTAAATCAGCTTATCAAAAAACAAATTGCAGCTAAGGTAAGAATTCCAGCTAGATAGTGATCGATGGTAGAATCATCATGAATTTGCACCGATACGTTAATGTCAGTTTAGAAAACGATTCTTATTACTTTGGTTTCTAAATGTCAATTTTTTGCTTTGCACAACTCCCTCCTTAGTTATCTTTCACTCTTTGGTATCTCGCTAACTTATATAGATCTGCATGTCTGGCTTTGCTCAATTCTTTTATTTTTATTCTCCAACTTAAATTAATTGCATTCTGAAACGAACTATTATCGGTTAATGACACTCGCGAATAATCTAAATTGAAAGGTCATGATGTTATCTTGAAAGTGGCTGCTGCATGTGACAGCAGAGAATTTTCACCTAGTTATTTTTTATTAAATTCTTTTGCTTTGGAATTTTGCACTGTTCTTATGACGCATGCTCTTAAAGAGGTTATGACTCCTTGAGTTTCCTTTCGGATCATTTATTGCGAACTTCATTCTAACCCCTATTTAAATCTATTTAGTCAATGGGGGTAAACGTGGATTCCTCGTCTCGTCGTAACCGGGCATACTTTCAACAATCCTGGAATTGTTTTGATACCTTTATGGTCATCTGTCTATGGGCTTCAGTTGCACTACAGTGCTTTGAAATTCGTGCCGAGTGGAGTGGACTAGACGAGGAACAAAAATTCTTTAAAACTGCTGGATGGCTTAGTATTCTTCGTTGTCCACGTCCTTTCATTCTCATCCGGGTTTTTCGAGCTGTTCTCAAATTACAACTACCACCTGCTCGAGTTAATGCAATTTTTCAGTAAGTGACATTGGGCAGTCAGTAACAAGGTCTTTGGAATTTCTCAATTTCAACTTCTCTTTATTACTGTTATTTCGTAAATCTAGTAATTGGCATTAATTTTTGATCTAATAATCAAGGGCAACCCAGCAAGATCTTAAGTTGTGCTAATGCCAATGGTAATTCAAGTTGAAATCTGTGCAATTTCATTTGAAATCTAAAGCGCTTGATGGCCAAAAAGAGTAGGACCATGTGTGTACGAGATAACTAGGAATGTGAAAGGAAGAAAGGGAAGAAGGAATGGAAACTTGAAATGGAATGCAAAGTCAATAGTGATGAGCTAGTTGAACCCGAATTAAATGACCATAGAAATACAGTAAGGGTATTGAAAAAATTCACTTTTATTGGTTAATATCCGACAATTAAATATCCTCGCCTGATAAGATTTACTTGAAGCTATTACAATTACCAACAGGGAGCGGATAGTTTTTCTAATTCATTGTTCCGCCTGTTTATTGTACTCAAATAAGTGCAGAGAACGAATGATCTGATTAATATGAGTTGATTAAATCCAAATCCGTCTTGCTTCTCATATTTGACAAAATTATTGTCCAGAATTATTATATACTAACCATTTATCTGACTAAATTAGTTTTAAAAACTGAAGCGACTTCGTCCGGTTAAAATTCAGGTTTGGGATACCTGTGTACTTTAAAAAATTGACCTGCATGTAACTGTTTGGCAATTTTAATTCCAACTCCAGGAGTCGGATGGGAAAAAATGTTTCGCATGAAATGGTTAGGTAAATTTTGTTAAATATTTTATTTGTTTGAAACGGTTTTTTGGTCAATCCGGTTAAACTAACTGTGTAAAAAACTACATTTTCTTTTCCTCTATAGTTCATTGTTGGTTCAAGTGTTTCTTAAGTTTGAGATTATAATGATCATCGTATCCATACAAAAGATTCATATTTAAACCCATATTGTTTTCGATGAGATTGCAACACATAGAGCTTAGATAGAAGAGCGCTTTCCATTGTTATTCAAAACAGAGAAAAGAAAAATTTTCGAATTTCAAGAATGGATATCAATTCTCAGGGAATACTGAAGTAATTTGGGAGAAATCGGTTAAATTGCCAACTCGTCGTATCATAAGTCCCTCAGTATTTGGATTCTAACCACATGGAGTGCTCAACTTTCTCATACAATATTCATTCCGGGCTTGATTTCTAATTAGCGTTTTCGGAACTTATTAGTAGTTTTTGCAATTGAGTGACTAGCTATGCCATGCCAATTAATCTGTATCTCATTTCAGTAGACGATACCGGTAAAGATAGTTTTACCATGTTGCCATTTTCATTTAAATTTACATCTCCAAAGCCCATCATAAACGTGCCTTTAGAAGTGCTTAATGTCTCATTTTTTTCTTAGGCGATCAACTCACCAAATCTACAATGTCAGTGTATTTTTGCTCTTCTTTATGTCACTCTACGGACTTCTTGGAGTTCAATTTTTTGGCGACGAACTCAATTACCACTGTGCGGATAAATCGGCGAATGAGAGGTGTCTTTATTGTTTTTCACCATTTAATTAAAAATAAACCCTGATGACTTGGTAATTGCAAGGCTCTTATTTCCCACATTTTCAGCAATTTATTGAAGAGTAATCTGGCTATTCCCGACGCATACTGCGATCCTTACGCACCAGAATCGGATAATCAGTGTCCAAAGAACATGAAATGTGTACGAACAGTGGCTCGTATTGCAGACGAAGGAAGCTATGCTAGCTTCGAAGCCTTTCGTATGTTTGCTATGTGATAAATGCTCGAAAAAAGCTAACAAAGAATTCTTTTTGATCATTTTTTTGTGTAAGGTTTATTTTTTCTTGTCTAGTGTACTTCATTGAAGATAGCGTTAAGGCATACGTAGTATAAGGGACATTAATGCTCAAGTTCTAATTAAAATTCCTCTTTGGAAAATCTTGCAGTATGGTAATGAAAACAAAGAGTAGATCCTTGGGAGATTCTTCCCTAATAAGGTGAAATATAAGCTGGCAGGATAATGAAAATCTTATCCAAAATAATGTTGGAGCATAATCAACCAGACTTCGGCTTAAGAGTTGAAAAAAGAAGTGATTTTATTTTCTTTTTGCTGACTTCTCTTCAGTGCTTATCTAGTTACGATTTGCCCGGATCAGCGTAAGATTGTTACGATTAACGCTCCTCAGTCAGCAATATTTTAATTATTACAAAATGACGTTAGAAGACATTCAATGTCTATGTAAATGTCTGACAAATCACAGATAACGAGAGTAGTATTCAGTGGTGTTGTGACCACGCATCTTGATCAATTCTGATCAATAAAAGAGGTGGTAGAATGTGGGTTTCTCTTAAGAGAAGCACCAAGACATCTTTCCTCATTCCCAGGCCAAGTAGACGGAACGATTTTCCAAGTGGGCTTGGAAGGTTTTCCTTCAAAATACTTGCGGAAGTAACGTTGCTTACTCAACACTCTTTCGCGTTTCAGATGTCAGCATGTTCACTGTATACCAGGCATCATCTCAAGAAGGCTGGGTCTTCATAATGTACCGTGCAATGGATTGTTTAGCTCCATGGAAGGGTGTCTTTTACTTTCTAACCATGATTTTCATGTTAGCTTGGCTTGTCAAGGTAAGAAAGCTCTCCTTCATTATTATATTTCCTCATTCAAATTATATTTTTGACTTAATGCGAGAGCTTTTTCACCCTTAAGAACGTGTTCATTGCCGTTCTGACTGAAACATTCGCTGAAATTCGTGTCCAATTTCAACAAATGTGGTCACCACGAATCGCTACCGATACTGACTTTTCGAAGGTACGCACAAAAGAAAAGCGTCTCCAATTTACTTTAATTTCGGTTTACAGATCTTGTCTAGGGTTTGTGTTTCATTCCTTGCAATTTAGATTTTCCAATTTGATGGAACCTCCTGGAAACTGGTACCTGTCCATGAACGAAAGTCACGTGGGTTAGCACCACGATTTGTAGAAGAAGTGAGCAGATTTCGTTGAATCTATTTTGTATTAATTTTCTATGAATCTACCGTTTTTTCCTCAACAGACCCTTCTTAAATCAACGGGATTTAATATTGGAATCATGCTATTGGTTCTTGCAAATGCAATCACCGCAGCCGGTCAGCATTTCAATCACCAACGCATTCGGCATGATGATTCTGATGGACAATTCCATTTGGACGGATTCTACTATGCTGAGGTAATGTCTAGATACGCCAAGAAAGTCACTAAGAGACATACTCTCAGAATTTCTAGATTGACTGTTTGAATTTCAGCTTGGTTTCACTATGGTCTTCAATCTCGAAGCCGCATTTAAGATATGGTGTCTGGGTTGGCGAGCCTACTGGTCAAGGTCTCTTTTCAAATTTGAACTTATTCTTTGTGTTGGCACTACACTTCACTGCATTCCGAAACTCTACCGAACCGAATTCACCTATCTTTCTGTAGGTTTTGTTTTATTTAACTTGCTTCTTACTCTACTGCTCATTGAATTCATTTTTGATGGTCTTTTTTGTAATATCCTGACCAGACCAGGCCTTAAATAAATAACTTAATATGTATTTTAATAATCTAATATTTTTTCTATTTTTTTATAGGTAATGAGGATAGTTCGTTTGATCAAGGCGTCGCCAATGCTCGAGGACTTTTGTTTCAAGGTAAATTTGATGAAAAATCGTGGATAATTGCACGAATTTTTAATAGGGGGTAATATTTTGTTCTTACTTGAAGATCTTTGGACCCGGAAAAAAGCTGGGCAGTTTGGTTCTTTTCACAATGTGTCTACTAATTATTACATCCACATTCAGTCTCCAGTTGTTCTGCTACTTGCAAATCTCCGACCCCACATTCGATAGATTTGAAACTTTCCCGAAGGTAAAATCATTTGATTTAGTTAAAGTAAATCAGTTATTTAATTCATTATGGATCTAAAAGAGCATAATAAGTAAACCAAATATATTTGCACACTTATTTCTTTGTTTAAATAACTTTAATTTATTTTAATTTGTCTAATTATGAAGCTTTAAATGTTTGGTTCTCGATATTGCTTAAATTTCAATCGTATCAATAAATTCAGATTTTGTGCTTTTTTGGCAAATAATTTCCGTCTTTTTAACCTTGGTAAGATCGTTACTTCACCGGGAAAATTGCCGCAGTACAGGTTGTAGTAGGGCAAGATAGCCAATCGAGGATACAGTCAAATTAATGGTATTTGGCCTTAACTTGTACATTTCTGTCAGTTAGGTCAAGGAGCGTCAGAAATTCGGGTCGCATTTTCTTCCTTCTAGCCATAAATTGCATGCTTCCAAGACTAGATATTTAGAAAAATGGCTGTTTATTTTGTCTTTACCGATATTTTGTTTAACATAAACTGTGTTGCGGAATTGAAAATTTGTAAAAGGTTTCGATGGACTCTCTTGTTTAAGATAGAGACTCTTAAAAAGCGGGAAAATTTTTATCATCTGTATAAATCCTCATTTTTTGGGGGTTTTATTAGTGTCTAACACTGCCAATTTTTTTAGGCCTATTTCGTAGTAGTGTAGATCATGTTGTGGTGAAAGTCAGTTACTCAGTTATTCAATTTCATGTTTTGAAACCAGATTTGTGAAGGATGTTTATTTATGATTATTATTAATATTATTTCAAATGGCAGGCTTTATGATATTTATCATTAGCCCTTAAACTTTGACTTCAGCTCCCCCCCCCCCCCCCAAGGGTGGGGGTACATATATAGCAGTTAATTAATAGCAATTCATTAGCTGTCTTCTTGCTTCCCAATGTCTCTGGCTTTCCGTCGTTGTCTTTAGGGCTGGACACCGAATCAGGTGGGTCTTCTCCATTTCCTCCTGTAGGTTACATAGGGGGCATGTGGGTTGAGTGTATACTCCCAATCTGTGAAGGTGTTTTGCCAAGCAATCGTGCCCGGTACGTAGTCTAAACTCAGCAAAGGCATCGATTCTTGGCCAGTCGGTTATGTCAGTGAGTGCCACTGTCCATTGTTTCTCCTTTGTTCGAGCTTTAAGTTCGGTGCACCTTGAGGTCACTTACCACGAAGGTAGTGAGAGGTGTTTGCCCATTAGATATACATTAGTAAATTTAATGATCGGAATCAGCCATGACACTTGATGTTTTCATATCGTCATTTCTTTTTTCCTCTTTTCAGGCCTTTATGTCTATGTTCCAAATCCTGACCCAAAAGGGCTGGGTGGCGGTCATGCACGACACAATGGATGTGGTTAGGAATGAGGCTGTGACAACCGGTGTCGCAATCTACTTTGTCTTCTATCATCTTTTCGTCACTCTGGTAATCCTTTTCTGCTTTTACGAATCCATATGATAACACCAGCATTCGTATCCCTTAAGCCAAAAGACCAATGTACCTTCAGCGACGTAGATGTCTAGGTGAATTGTTTAATTAGTGTCAAAAGGAGGGGTAGTGAAACGCGAATTTTTTCATAAAATGCCTTCTCCCAAATCAAATGTTGTTCGATCTTCAAAGGAGGCTACGGTACTTTAGCATTTGTAATTCGGTTCTAGAAGGAAAAAAGTGAAGTTCCAACATTTCAATATTTATTTATTTCAAATGGGAGGCGTTTTGATAGTTATCATTAGCCCTTAAGTTGACTTCGGGCTTCACAGGCGGAAGGAACATCAAAGTAACAGAAAGTCGAGGGGTGGGGAATAGAAGAGTGATTTACGGATGTAAAAGAGACTGCCACAAAGGCAGAGTAAAAGTAAGATGGGTACTGTGGAAGTGGTAGAATATGACATACAGTGGGGTCATGGTAGTTTGAAGTCGGAAGTCAACTGCCGAATAATAGACTTTTTTGCAGTATGAGTATACTTTGCTCAGGGTGCACCACGTGGAGGTAAGTCTATCGCACACCCCTTACTTCAATATGGGTTTAGTTATTAAAGAGTTGA